>VYZS01053521.1:32109-55748 GCA_013400695.1 Neodrepanis coruscans | reverse complement strand
TTTTTTTTTTTTTTTAGGGCAATAGCTCAGAAAGAAGTTTCACCTGGGTCTCTCTTTGCTGTGCACAAAGAGGACCCTCCTCTCCTGCACGTCCCTGCAGCTGAAGTGGTCACCTTTGCCCAGCAGCACCTCGTGCCCATCCACCACCATCACCAGCTTGCCATTGGAAGGAATGCTGTCCGTGTGGAACAGGAGCTGGTCCAGGTCCCCATCTGGATCACACACACCCAGCAAGGACAGGTCCAGGGGTTTCACCCTGCCAATCCCAACAGTGAGGGTGCTGCCCTGATGGAAGCTCGAGGGATGATCCCTGGCTGAAATGAAACAAGGGGAAAGTATTGCTGAAGGAGTTGCCATGGGCTGTCATCTGTAGGTGACATTTTTGGGTAACAGAGCCAAATAATGCCCTGCTCATTCTGGATCCAGGTGGAGAAACACTGTCTCAGGAGTTGTAATCCATCCCAATCCCCACCATGACTTTGGCAAATCACTTCCTATCTTGATTTCCCCATCACAGAACAACATACTCTGGCTTGCCCTGCAGAGAGACTTGTAAATCTTCATTTAGAATAAAGAAAGGGTAAGTAACAACTGAAGTTGATTTAGGAAGGGATTTCCCCCAAGATATTCTGACATTTGTTTTACACTTCTGATAAATGGTTCTGCTGGAAAGATGTGCCTTCACACCCAACCTGGTAACTTCACTTTAGAAAACCGTGTACATGCACGTCTTATGAAACCAAGGAGTGGAGAAAAATAGCTGCTGACTTTCAGCACAAAAGTGCACAAAACTGAATTCTAAAAATACGACTGGAACACTTCTTCTGGGCTTTAAAATCTGCTGGAAACCTGCCAGCTTGGCCACTTTATCATAAAGAGAGACACTCACCGTCCTCACACTCCCTGCTCCGTGTATTGCCATGGAAACCCTGGCCACAGGCAGAAACACAAGTATGGTTCTTCAGGAACGTGGTGCTGTTACAGAGGTGGCACAGGCTGTCACTGTCACACTCCAGGCATCCAGGAGGACAGGCTGAATCGGATGGAAAGCACAATTCCACTGAGACCATGCAAAACCAGTGCAGTCCACAGAGCTGTGCCCGGGGTCAGAATAGAAATGCCACGGCCATTTATGTCTTACTTACCTGATAAAAACAGTCAAAGTAAGGGGCAAAGAGTTGAGATAAGGGTTGGTGAGAAGTTCCTTCCTCATTTCACCACTGTCCCTGTGCTTACCTGTGCATTTCTGCTGTGCAGGGTCTGCATAGAATCCATCCCCACATTTGGGAACACAACGAGTGTCCAAGAGGAAAAATGGGGCTTGGCAAAGGCTGCACTCATCTGCTTGGTGACACTGAAGGCAGGGTGGGTCACAGCCTGAAATGCCACATGCAAAGAGCTCAGCTCAACACCACTTTGGGGACAAGCAGGGAAATAAGTTGGATTTCAGAAGAACTCACTCTGGCACGTGTCTGATTCCTGGTAGAAAGCTGCAGGGCACTGTTCCACACAGGCTCCCTCGTGGAGGACGTGGCCCTCCATGCACTGCAGGCAGTCATTCCTCTGGGGGCCTTTACAGGCATTGCAGCTCCAGTCACACTCTGGAAGAAAACAAAAGTCACTCCAAAGCAGCCCTTCCTGGGGTGCTCATCCTGCACAAGGGCTCAGCACGGTGGGAATATAAGCCCCAGCAGCAAAGAACACAGTAAAAACTCTTAAAATACTCAAAAAAAGAGAGAAAAGTGTTATTTGTCCTGAGTGAAATTTATCCCTGAAGGAGCAATGGTCATTTTCTGCCAACACAGAATTTTTGGCTCATTGGCAATTATCCATCCCACATCATACCACCCACACTTTCAAAGGACTCTGAACAAAAGACAATGATATCACTGTCTCTCAGAGCCCAGATGTCCCTCTGGAAAACCCACTGGCCAGAAACACACTGGATCCAGGTGGGATCAGACCTGCCTTCACACATCCTTGTACTACCCCTGCTCTGGTCTCCAGCAAGAGAAAATGGTCCAGGGACTCCTCAGGCTGCCACCACATTTTCCTCAACTTATTTCCATCATGGAACACTCTTCCGTGGAGTTCCTGCAGATCTTTCAAGCCAAGTGCCTCCTAAGTCATTCCAAACTGCTGTTTCTGCAGCCATCCAGTGAGGCAGGGTTTAATGAGACAGGTAAGTACAGGAGACCTGATAAACAGCCTAGAAGAGACACATCCTGCCAAGCTCACTCGTTGCTCAGCTGACCCGTGACTAAATGAATTGCTGGTCCTGACCCCTGCAAACTTTGCTGGCTCAGTGACTAAATCATTTACAAGAGAGCGATTTGCAATAACCTCCTTTCACTGAAAGGCTCAAGTATGTGACAGCAGGCTGCCCAAAAAGAGAGGAAAAAAAAAAAAAACCTGCAAAAAACCTTGCAAGCAACCTGTCACTGAACAATTTCCCCCTTTTTAAAGCAGGCCACCTGCCGTGCAATGGATCCTTAGCCAAGGCACTTTAATTCTTTTTTTATTTTTTTTTTTTCTTGAAAGCAGCCAAGTATTTCTCACCTCTGCAAGTCTTGCTGGAAAAATCCAGGTAATATTGCTGAGCACAGGTCTCGTACAGGCACTCTCCAAAGAGCAGGACTTTAGCTGGATCTCTGCAGGATGTGCAGCCGGTGGCTGAGTCACAGCTCCAGCACTGGCTGCTGCAGGCTGTGGAATGACAAGGGAAACCAGTGTGATTCCTGGTGCACCAGGCAACTCTGCAAGTAAAAATGGTGTTATCCTGCAGCCTCGCTCCTCCTCTTGGCCTCTTTGGGAGACATTCTGTGGAGATTTTGGAGTTTTGGCTTGTTACATTCCTTTTCACAGCCTCCAAAATGTAAAGAGCCTACTCCTGTTTAGAATAGACTGATGTGTCTCTTTACACTGGTTCTTACTCTCCTCTGGACAGGTGAGGTTAAAACATGGATCTTGAACCCAAATCCCCAAATTAGAGCTCTCCCTGTCTCTACTTTTCCTTGTTTTCTTTAAGCAACCAGTGTTTCATGTGATTCTTCACCTTGAAACACACAGATTTGGAGAGCAGAGCAGACTCCTGCAATCCAGGCAGAGCAAACCTTGGTGGGACCAAAGGCCCATTTCATTTCACTTAATGTTTCCACCTTTTTTATCTGCACGCAGTGTGAAATTCTGGAGCTGCAGGGAGCAACAAAGACACCAGGGAAAAAAAAAATTCAGGGATTTACTGAATCTAGGATCAAAGTCCAGGGGGGGTTCAGAATATTTCAACTCACCTCTTTGATGTCCAGGAACCAAACTTGTCAGGAGGCTGTGCTAACAGTTCAGATGCTAAATACCGACATGTTAATTCAAGTCACAGTTTTAGGAACAAAAAAACCTCCAAATACCAGAGCAAATGTGAAAATACCCACATAGCTCTCATTGGAGCAAGAGCCCAGTGTTCTCCAAAAGAGTTCATTGTTTTAGCTCAGCTAAAAAAATGTCACAGAAGGTCTGTGTTTTATTGAGGTACAAATGATTCCTAGCAAAACCTTTACCTGAAGAATC
Source organism: Neodrepanis coruscans (assembly GCA_013400695.1). NCBI lineage: Eukaryota > Metazoa > Chordata > Aves > Passeriformes > Philepittidae > Neodrepanis > Neodrepanis coruscans. The sequence continues at coordinate 52,184 of VYZS01053521.1, read as the reverse complement.
TTGTAGCTGGTTTTAAGTGCTCTGGTGCCAGTCTGATTCCACTTCACTTGAGAATGCACGAAAAAAAAATTACTATTTCTAAATGCTACGAAGAACCAACTACCAAAAGTACTGTAAAACATTCCACAGGAGGTCTAAATCCACAGAAATCAGGTTACCCAGGGAGGCATGCCAGAACAGTAAGCAAAAACTGAAAGCAATCCCGCCTGCTTGTTTTATCAGCATGACTCCATATCTGCATTTTTTAAACCCATGAAGGACTCGTTAAGCTTTGCACTGTTCCTGGGCCAAGATGTTGCTGAGTTTAAAAATATCTCCCAGAGCCCAGTGGTGCACTCAGCATCTCCCTGAACTTCGTTCCAACCCCGAGTTCCTCAAAAGTGCAACGAGACTAAAATAAAGGCTGGAGAGAGACCCAATTCTCTCAGCCTAACAGCCAACCTCCGATTAAACAATATCCATTCCCTCCAAGTGGCAGTTTCTCAGCAGCCTGGGACAGTTTATATCTCCATGGCTTATCAGCAGCACTTGAAAAAGGCACAAGTGACACTTGGAATGACAAAAATCCAACGCGCCAACACACTTGGCTTTGAGCCTCCTGCTCTGAGGATTACAAACACTTCTTAAAAAGCCATTTGCAGTAAGGAGATTAGAGAAACTGAATTTGCTTGCAAAAAAAAAAAAATCTATTTGCATTTGAGCCTCTGAACCAGATTCAGGAAGGGTGCAGGCCTCAGGAACATTCCATGTCTACGCTGATGTCCTGAGGCAGGAACTATCAATAGGAAAGTTTTCGTGAGGAAAGGGATGGGAATTAGGGAGGGAGATATTCTGGTGCAGTTAGCAATATGAGAATCCATACTGCAGAAGAAAACAGTGAATAATTTTGTAGAGCTGGTAGGAAACCAGCCAGGACAGTAAGAATCCTTTTTTTTTTTTTTTAATCCCTATTTTGTATTACCTTACTTTTTTCATTATTATTGACTAGCCTTTATTTTTTTTTCTGTCAATGGCAGAATGGCACAGAGTCTTCCAGCTATTTCCTTGAACTTATGTAAGGTGTCTCCATTTCTGCTGACCTGATGGAAATAATAGTTCCAGGAGAACCATCTGTTTCAACAAAAGGCAGGTAAAGCTGACAGCCACATCAGTTTCCTCCTACAGGACCTCATCAGTGAAAAAATTCGGTCTGGATAGGATGGCACTGATACCTGTGCTCAGTGCAACGGAGTTATTTTATCATAAATCAGGAGAATTTAATCAGGGTAACACAGGACTTCACTAATCTGGGTGCTCAGGTTCTCAGCCACCAAATCACTTAAGTGTTCACTCATTTTTAAGTGTGAGTATTACGGCGGGACAAATTAAGTAGGGTTTTTTTCCCTATTTTTTATGTCTCTGGGCCCACATCATTTTGCATTTTGGAACATCAAGCCCCATAATTACGAGAGGAATAACCCAGGGCCAGAGTGAACATAGAATAATAAAGGAAAAGAGAGGCCCCCATGGGCCTATCCACATGGAGTAGGATAAAACATAACTGGACTTAAACCACATCAATTCCAACAATATCACAGCTCAGCTCTGTCAGGGCTGTGCCTGCCAAGCTATCCCTTGTTTCTGCTGAGGTTCCACACGTGGAAAAATGGGCACAAATGCTACAAACACAGCTCCCATGGCATGTACTGGCAGGTAGTGCAGTGGGGAGGGGGTTTGCCTGAGCAAGGGCCAATTAAAACCAGTCTCAACTTGTCGAGTTTTCTCAAAGCCCAGAATCTGTCCCACACAAACTCTTTACTGCAGGATTTTACTGCAGGACCCCAAAGCCCCTTGTCTTTGGGGTCAACAACAAAAGTGCAACTGTTTTCAAACTCCAGCCCTGCTGCGGGCTCTGTTCCCGAGGCAGCCCCATCACCTCTGTCAACTCACATCGGGGTTTCAGCCACTTGAAACCTTTTCTTTTCCAGGCAACAGGAAGAGCAGGCAAAAGAAACGAGAAAGGACATGCTGGTAAAGGAGAAAGGGGAGGGGCACTCACGTCGGCAGGTCTGCCTGTTGTCCCTGTAGTACCCTGGGGAACAGGCGGACGCACAGGTGCCGGTGTGGGACAGCACCAGGCTGGTGTTGCAGGAAGAACAGGCAAAGGGACCCTCGCCGGCGCAGGTTTTACACGAGGGGTGACACCCTGCGGGGACAGCAAAAACAGGTGTTTCTGTTCAAGGAGAAGGCAGATCCCAGGGTGAGTTTCACAAGGCTCAGCAGAAGCTGGGGGTGGTGATGTCAAGCAACCCAGAGGTCCTGTTAAATCTAAGCCCTTGGTGGTGCATGCACAGTGCTCAGGAGCAGAAACACCTTCCCAAGGATTGACATCCATCCCTTCTGCAGGGATTGCACAGTTGCTGCCTATCCCACGAAGCAGCACTGACAGAGAGCAGACTCTCTATGCACCCTCTCCCCACTTCCCTCGTGACTTTGCAGACTCTCCCTCTTGTGCTTCTCACCGTGACTGAAGAGGTTTAAAATACCACAGTGGATCAGGCCAATGTACCCTATTAATTTCTCCAAAGAGGGCATATGCCAAATTATTAGGCTGTTTTATTTCTGGACAGGCCTTTACCTAAAGATTGATGCCATCATTACACCTGTCAGGTCAAATTACACGAGAGTGAGAGTGGGCAAAGGAATCAGAGAAGTGACCTCATTGCACTGTGCTGGGGATCTTAAAAACCAGAACAAAATGCCATATGAGATCTGACATAGTCTGAATAATGCAAAACTCCTTTTAAATGAAGCCTTTAAACTAAAGGGAAGAAATGTTATCCCGAGGCTTAAGTTTCCAGGAAGGCAACATCTGTCTCTCAGGCCCTTTCCAGTCAAGTGACACAGAGTATATTTCATGCAGCTCCGAGCTCTCATTTGTCAAAAACAGATAAATAAACACACAGCTCACAGAATGCTGGGGAGAAGCTTTGAAATATTACCCACCAGTTGTTAGACTGGATGAGGAAATGCCACCTCCTGCAAAGGGAGCATCTATATCTTAATGTACTGCAGTGCTTCTCTTGATTTCTTTCCCTGAGAGTGCAACACCCTTTGCTCAGCTTTGGGTTTTACCACGTCTCTGTCAGGCACAGAACAAGAAAAGCAACCTACTTCCTCCTGAGTGTACAAGGAATATAAAGCAGCTCAGGCAATGATTGGGGTATGAAAACACATCAACCAGAAGTGGAGGAGGTGCAGGGATGGGCTATAAAATAAAATGTGCCATCGGTGCAGCTTCCCCCTGAAAGGCTGAATGAAATTGGCTTTTTGTTTCAGAACCTGCTACAAACCATCACCTTTCGGGCCATTACTGTAGCAAGACAAGCCCCAGTGAGAGAACTTAGCCAGGATCACGTTCCACCTCAGGCTGAAAAATAATAAATGAAACACCCTGAGAAACTGCTACCAGCAGGAGCTGTGCTCCCAGTGCAGGACACAGAGCTGGACAGAGCTTCCCTGCTAAACAGGAACCATTTCATGGATGGTTCCAGGATCCAGGTGGTTCCTTGCAGCTACTGGAGGCACCTGTAGGATGCTTGAGGCACCTGTAGGATGCTACTCACGTTTGCAGGCACCGTTCTCTGCGTAGTATCCCACGGGACAGTCAGGAACACAGTGATCCCTCAGCAGCAGGTGACGGGAGTTCTGGCACTTCAGGCAGACACTGCCCGTGTCCCACAGGTTGGCCACGCACTGGTGGCACAGAGGGTGGCAGTCTGAAGGGAGCAGGGAATAACAGACACCGTGAGCATGGAAGGAATTCCAAAAAAACCACTAAGGATGTGACTTTCAGAGCCCCTTCCTGCTGTCTGGTGGCCAGGAGCTGGGATCAGGGGCTAAACACTGAATTCCAGATACCTCCAGGAGAACTGACTAGAAATTCCTGCATCCAAGGAGTCCTTTGCTTCTTGCCTAATCCCCACCTTGTGCTCTTCCCGAGCATCACAACATTTTCACTTTTCCTCTGCATCTCTCCTGCCTCGTTCAAGCACCCTCTTCTCCACCCTTTAGTGAGCTTGGGAAGGCTTTGTACAAGCTTTTTTTTTTTACAGCTCCATTTTTTTCCCAAAACCTTCCTCTGATTTTAGGTGCCCTTGCCTACAGGTTCATCTTTAATTCTGCTGGCAGCTGTAGGCATTTCACCTCTCTCTGCTCCCACTGTGGAATAAGAAAGAGCAAAACCTGTACAGCTCTTTTGACCTTCTCCTGTTGTTCCTGCTGTTCAGATTTTCCCACACAAACGAGACATCCATACCCTGAGGAAGCCCTCAAAGCCAAGCCAAGAGCAGCATCACAGTGCCTCAAAGACCTTTTCCTTTTCCCATTTTTTTTTGGCAGCACACGAGCTCGTGTCTCCTGACCTCTGCCTGAACTTAGGTGCTTCAAAAGGCTTGACAAACCAGGCTTTTGTGTGCACAAAGGTGCAGTGTAAGGCAACCTGGAAGCCAAATTAATCCTCATCATGGTAATTCAGAAAATTATAAAGGAAATGACGACCGTCTTGAAAGAAATGTAATAATGAGGCCCCCATTTGAGTACCTGGCCTCTTGTCAGGGCTCTGCCGAAGGTTCAGCTTTCTGCCTTTTTGTCTCTTGTGACAGCAGTACTGCAGATTGTCAGGCAATCTAATTTTACAAGCTGAAGACAGGCTCACACTGGAGTCTGGAGGAATTCTGCACCCATACCTGCGACAGGGACTGGAGCCTAACCCCAGCCTGTGGGGCAGAAAGTTTCCACAAACACAGCCTAAAAATGAGGGGCAGAACATTTAGGGTGTCCAAACAACCAGCATCTGCTGCAACTAACAAGATCCCCCCCCCAACTAACGTTTAAAAAGAAATCTAAATATCTGTGAAACTAGGTGCTGCTGCAGCAGCAGAGTTTTCTCTTCACAGCCTCTATTTTTGCCCCTGTGTATGGAAAGAGAGTTTTCCCGGTTACTGTTTTAGGATGAATCAGCCCTGTCACTCCTCTTGCTCCTTCACAAGCCTGGAGATCAAAGAGCACAGAGCACCGAGTGAAAACCCAGAGCTGACGCTCGTGGTGAATTTGGGGGACATTGGGGAGCGAGTGGGAGAGCGAGGGAAGAACTGAAGTGCTTTGTTTAGGAAAAGATGATTTCAATTTTTCACAGCAGGCTCCCTTTGAAGGCAGGACTAACAGAAGTGTGGGGGGGTGTTTTCTCTGTGCTTCTCAAAAACATCACACAGCTATATTTGTTTCCTGCTTCTGCCTTCTCCCTGTCAATCCTTCCTCCAGCACGGTGCTGCCTGTGGGATTTGGGGGGGTTTTCGGAGGCTTCACGTCCCCTGTTGGTTGCAGGTCAGTGTAATACAGTTAGTTATCTCCCTCAGGCTCCTTCCAGGATCCAAATTGGATTCTTCAGGGCAGCATGTCACCACCTTGCTTGTAGTTCCAATGCCTCTTCACTGTCCAAACAAAATGTTTTCCTGCTTCCCTTTCAGCTGGCCCTGGTTTCCTCTGTGCCAATTCACCTTCTATTCAAAAACAACCCAAATCTCCTTCCCTACAACTGATCTCCCTATAAAGCAGCTTTCATTGTAAATTCAAGGAAATTACCTACAAGGATTTCCAAAATTATTTGACTTCCACACCTTCTTTAGCTTTCTCTTAGCAAATAAACTAAAAAAACAGTGCCCTTCCTATATGGAAACTACCTGTTCCAAGACACAGAAGGCTGTCTGGGGAGACAAAAATCATCTCTGAAGTGTTTGTGAATGCTCATGAAGGAAACCAGAGGCATTTCTCCCTCTCAGCTCCACCACTTGCTGAGCAATCAACCACTTGTATTGTTTAAACACACCACCCCTCTCAGGGGCTCTTCAGAAAAGTGCTTCCTGGTGCAAGTTCTGTGCTGTACTCTGAGGAAAGGTCTGAGGTTTACAACAGAGCTGAAAACACCACCCACTTCACAGGCAGAAAGTCTCTGGGACCTTCTAGTAAATCCAGACAGAAAATCAGTGGATACCCAGCACTGACCAGGATTTTTGGCTCGATTTGGTTGTGGGAAGGGGGTTTTTCTGCATCTCTTTTCAAAGACCTAAAAGGGAACCTGTCACCCTTCACTCCTGGTGAAGCACAACTGTGTTTGGAGGGACCTGCCTGCATCCCATGAAAGAGTGGGAGCTCCTCTGGGCAGCATGAGGGAAATCCAGCTGGATGGTGCCTGGAACAAACGAGCCGAGATCAAAGCAAGGAAATGAACCTCCATTCTCCTCCTCTGGCTGCTAATTTCTCCAGGAGGCTGCACATCACTGCCTAAATGGAGCTAAGCCCCCAGTTTCCCTCTTGCTCTGCTCAGCAAAACTCCCTCTCTCTCTCTCTCTCTCTCTGATGATATCCATGTCTCTCTAAAAGGACAGCAACAGCTCATTAATTTTACAAGGGAACCGAATATATAACTTGTTGTCAGGGTGTCCCTTCTGGAATTTTAAGAGCAAGGCAGCAAAGCTGGTTACAGGCACCCTCCTGGGCGAGTTCTTCTGGTTTGGCTTTGAACATCCTCCCAGCTGCACACAGCCTGGGAAAGCAAAGGCCCGAGGAACACGGGGATTCCTTGCAAGGAAGAAGCAGCTGGAAGTCAAGGCAGGGCCTTGGGGGAGGCTGTATCAGTGGGTGTTTGGAGTTTTCTTTCGCGCCAGCCCCTCTGATTTCTTTCAAACCAGGAAAGCAAGGGCAGGACAACACTTTTTAGCAATGGTGCTGGTTTTTAGACTGGTGACTCCAACGTTTCCTGGAGCCTGAAGTCCACTTGGGTAAGAGGGAGGGGAAAATCAGAATGTTTTCGAACTGGGAAAACAAAAAAGCTTTGAGACTCAAAGCTAGGGGATGGCTAGAGGCTTGAACACATTCATAAACTTTAGCTATAAAATAAAACCAAGTCAATTGAGCACTTTTCAGAGAAGGCTGGCACAGGTTCCTTGAGCCCAAAATGGAGTTTAGAAACTCATTGGTCTCTTGGAACTCGAGGACATTATGTTTTTCCTCTGCTTACAACTGAAGTGCTTATTTGATTAACTGCTGAAAACGGGATCTTATTTTCTTTTCTATTAACAAGGCAAATGTTCCAATCCTCATTCAGGTAACATGTACAATAACACCATTAATTCCCAGGCAATGGTAGCAAGTGACAGTAGGTTTCCTCCAGCCTGTGTGAAAGATATTCCCCTCCAGGTCCATAAAATATGGCAGGTGGCTATAATGCACAGCAGGCCCCATAAGCTGTAACACAACTCTTCCTGGAGGGTCGGGAATTAAAGATAAACGGGAAGATAATTGTAAAAATATATTGCTTTGGGAGGCAGATGAAAAAAGCTTTGTTAGATTCTGATGCAAATCATATCTTATGAGAGTGTCAGGGGTTTTAATGTTCTCTTTTATGGGACAGCTGCTCTTTAACCGGTAATTAATAACTTGCAAGGGCAAATTTAGCATTTCAATCAGTGCTGAATGAGAAGCATGAGTGAAACTTAACAACCTGGATGTGGAGCTCTTCATCTCCAGCAGAACTGGCAACACACTGTCCTTTGCTTAAACACCAGAGATAAATTAAAGCCTCCTCTCCGGTTTTGAGGACACAGATCCAAAACCACTCCATGCTGACACCTCAGTGGTGCCAGGCACCGTGAATCAAGCCTTGAAAACACATTTCCACTCTGAGAAACCTCCAAAGAGTGGGCTGTGGACAGGGCTTCCAGATAAAGTTTGTTGGCTTTGCAAGGAAAGGATGCAGCACCAGGCTGCAACTTGGGAGCCCTCTCCAGAAATAATCCTGATTTATGATAAAAGGGACTAAGTTTTTTCCCTCGAAATTTACAGCTGGAAAAACACATTTCCAGAGGCCTTTTTTTTTTTCCATAGGAAGCATAATGCAAAATAATGGTGGAAGAACTGAAGTGTACAGAGCTATGACATGACAGGACATTACTAAGTACTTGTTGGATCCCCTGAAATTCTACGAGGCAGCTCTTCACACTGAAATGCTGAATTATTTCCAGATTGTAATTCTTTGACTGCAGGGAAACATCTTGATTCCACAACCTGATTTCCTAAGGAGCTGTACAATACTTTTAAGGTATTTTCCTACTCCTCATACTTTCTTCCCCCACTTCTCTTTTGCCCCTGCAGACAGAACAATCCCTGTAATTCAAAAGGAAGATGAAGAAATGGTTCACAGAATTAATCTGTGGAGAGCAAAGAAACGAGTCTTTCATTAAAAAACCCACCCAAGATATAGATGTAAACAAAGAGAAGGGGAATCATATTAAACTGAGAACAATAGCCTCTCAATGGATATATTTATTACTTCTAAGGCATTTCCCCCTCTTTTTAGGGCTCCTTATCTCATTTGGAACTGTTAAACCCAGATTAAGCCTCACACACCACGGCTTTTTTTTTTTTTGATAAAGCAAAAAACCAGCTTGATAAAGCTCAGCAAGTGTTGGAGCAGTTCCCAGGATATGTTTATACGTGTCTGTGTGACGGATTAAAAGCGATTTCTCTTTTTTAAACAGATAAATGCAATCAGTGGTTTCAGATGATGATGGGCTTAAGTGCAGGCACCCAGCACCCACACTGCATAACCCCTACACAGAAATCCTATTACTTCCCAAAAATGCACACAGCAACAGAAAAAAAATGCTGCCAGTTTTCCTTTAGGGCTTCTCTGGATCACAAATGCTTCCCCAACCCCCTTTCCCAAAGCTCTGAGCAGGACCTGGCTGTGAAGCAGCAGGTTCATGGTGCACACAGATCATCCCAGTTCCTTTAACTCACCCACACAGTATCCCACCAGGTTGAGGTACTGCTCTTCCTTGCAGCTTGTCCTGCACTTCCCACGAGCCAGAGTGGTGTGGGGGTGGCAGGTTAAACACTCCCCATCAGAGGGGCCATGGCATGTCTTGCAGGATGGGTGACAGGCTGCAAAAAGAAAGACAACACTTGTTATGCTCTTGGTGTTGTCCCCCCCTCACCTCCTCCCCAAAACACCAGCTCCTATATTCATTTACTCCTGCAAAACATGGGCCTATAGTATTCTAATACCATGGGGGACTGCAGGGCTGTGGTTTGGAAGGCTCTTAAATCCTCATTTTGAACAAACAAGATGAGGAATGAGCTGTCAATTTAAAAAATGTGATTTGTTCCCTGCATTAATCAAGATATAGATCCACACACGATATAAAATAGAGAGAGATATTCCTCCCTCCAGCTTATGCTTGTGCATGTAAGAAAGAGAGTGGGGAGCACAGGGGAGTTTAATTTATATTAAACTTCTCTTGGGACTGTGGCAAGAGTTTGATATGAGAAGAAAACAGGAATGATTTCTCCACAATGCCCTCCATGCCACTTCGTCTGCTAAAAGCTCAGCAAAAAGGGTGGCAGAGGAAGTGAGTGGCTGAGAGTGCTCCAAAATATCTCACAGACTGCTTTTGTATCCTTTACAGGCAGATGCCAGATTTCTGTTCTACAGATCTGAGGGAGATAAAAGGCTAGGGACAATTAAAAGATTCTTAAAAGCTACCTTTAAAGCTCTTCATGAATAAAAGCAGAGGACTTGAAAGGTGGCACTGAAATTTTGTTCCTAAGACATTTACATAAGCCTGAAACTGTGTAACACAGCAGTTACCTCAGCCTTGAGGTGGCAGCGCACCACCTCAAAATTGATGAACCTTTACAATGCCCTGCCAAATAAATCTATTTATAGAGTTATTCCTCAGCTGAATAAATTGAATAAATAGAGCAATGGATTTTAGAAAAGATGTGTGGTTTTTTTTCCTCAACTTGAGGCTTTGACTAATGAAAGCATTTTATTTTTCAGTGTTTTCCAGTAAAGACTTTTTTTCCCCACAGCATATCAGCTTCCAAACACCTTCCTGAAATCAAACACAAAATATCTTCAGGGAAAGATATTTTCAGGGAAGAGGAGCAAAATTGATTATAATTTGTGATTCCAAGTGTACATCTCTCTCCCATCATTTCCTGAATCTGGACTGTCCTATTCCCGCCTGAAAATACATAAACAGCTTTATATAAAACTGACAGTGTCTCTTAATTATGTTGAGACCTGGCCCCCAGAAGGTGGATGGAATGCAATCCAGCAGTGCCAGCTGCAGGTGCACTCACGGGAGCAGCGATCCTGGTGGCTGAACATCCCCTCAGGACACCCAGGGAGGCACCTGCCTTCCAGCAGCACGTGGGGAGCCAGGCAAGCTGTGCAGTCCCAGGAAGAATTCCCCACGCAGCCTGCACAGGAGGGGTGGCACTCTGCAGGGAAGGGGAAAACAAGGAGGTAGAAATTAAACCACAAATTAGTTCTGCCTTGTTTTCTGTTGTTACTGTCCCAGAGTGTGGTCACGCTGCAGTCTCCCCAAGGATGACAGGAAGGTGTTTTTTGCCTTTATAGGAAGGACTGCAAAGCAGAGCACAGTCCTTGGAGAGCAGGAACAAGCACGGAGAGCTGCACATTTAATCTTGCAATTCATTACTGAAATGCAAAGCTGAGATCACAGCACTGTGTGACACCACTGTCCGCTCTGGAGGAGCTCTGGGGTTCTGCAAACTTACCAGATGCTGGAATTAACCTTTTGTTGTCAACCTAAAGTTACTCCATCTTAACCTGAGCAATCTGATTAAATAAACATATATAAAGTCGTTACCTAAAAACCTCACATTTATTAGAGCAGTGACTGGAGGCCACAGGTTTCACTGCGTGTGCTGAACACAAAGACAGACTTTTAGACTCCAAGGAGACAAAACACAGAGCTGAAGAGAAATGAAATAAAATTATTTATACAACTTATCTGTCTGCCAGAGAGATCTTTAAGGTCCCTTTCATGACAGCATTTCACCCTGCATATGAATGTGCCTCTGCCCTGCACAGACAACGTTGTGGGTTTCCCTTTTTCCAAGAGGTGCCCCTACAAACTTTGCATAAGTGGTTTATAGTGAGGGCTCAGAGTTTGACATCTTGAATATTCACCCCTTTCCTGCAATAAATCAAGCTCCCATTCTAATGCCATCATTAACACAGCACAGGGGGGCTGTGCAGGGATTCTTGTCCCGTGACATAATTCAGAGCTGTCAGCTCTGCTCAGGCCTGTTCACCCCCACCTGAGGCAGGGACATAGGGATTCCTTCACTCTGTCCCTACACCATGACCTGGTCTCAGCCAAGGAAACCCATTACCTGCCAAAAAACAGCCACTGCACTGATGGGAGGCTCTGCACTAATGCCTTCAGGAACCAGTCTTTATACTTTATGGTCTGTGTAGGTCACTGTTTAAGGCAGAATCATTCTACCAAAAAAAGAAACCACTTCTTCCTTTCTAACATCTCCTAAGGCAAAAAAAATGAGCTTGTACAGATTCTTTCCATAGAGCTGAGATGAAGAGACAAAAGCAGAATAAATGGGCTTTAAATTGTGTCCGCTTTTGGAAAAGTGTGGGTTTTTCCAACAGGAAGAAAACAGCCCTCAGTAATGTTGTTGCTGCTCTTCCTACTACTGTTTTGCTTAAGGGCTGTAGAGTCACTTTCTCTGCAACTGGTGGGAAACCACATATGTTAAACCCAATGTTACCCTCTTTTCCCAACTCTAGCCTTCATGGAAATGCTTCCTACTTGACATTCCAGGATCAGTGATGGCATGTGTGCTGCCCAACATGCAGCAAAAGAGCTTCCTCAAAAGCAAGGATGTCCTGACCTGCTCCAAGGGCTAAGAAGGAAGCAATTCAGCCTTTTATGAAAAGGTTTTAAGGATTGATCCTGCTTCAAAGTCAGTCAGTGCTAAAAACCACATGCTCATCTTCAATGAAAAGAAAGCTCAGCTGAGCTGAGCTGTGCAGGCTTGAACACACTGACTTAAAAAAAACACCAGTACCTGTATCCTTCAGTCACAAATTACATGTAGAGTGTATCTTCCCTCAAAAGTGGCACTTTGGAATCTACAGACTCCCAACATTCCCAGCAAAGCCAAGGCAAACACAGGAGCACATCAGGATCAAACATGGTACAAAAGCCCACCTTGAGCACCCAATCCTCACTCACCTCTGCAGACTCCTGTGCTGTCCACGTGGAACTGGGCCTGGCAGTGGGAGAGGCAAAGGCCATGCAGAGCTCCTTCCCTGGGCAGGTGAGGCTGCAGGACATCCTCAGGAGCCTGGCACTGCAGGCAGTGAGTGGCTCCAGGGCCAGAGCAGGAACGGCAGGAAGGGTGGCAACCTGGGAACAGCAGGAGAGAGCCATCAGAGACTCAGCTTTCCCAGGGTGAAAGATGAAACCCAACAACCTGATCTTTCTGTAACAGAACAGGGATTGTAGAAGAATACTCTGTGTTTCCCCTCACCCCCCAAATAACAGCTCTTCTCCTGAGCAAAGCTGGTGAACAAGTGAAAACCAGGCAGCCAATCTTCTGTGCAATGGTGAGCACAATCTCACTGGCTGGGGCAGCAAGAAAAGACAGTCTGGAGGGCTTCCAGGAAGCATAAGTTCATCTCTTGAGTTTTCAGGGTTTTTTTCAGACCTCAGTCTTTGTAACTCTAGCAGGTGTGTGTGTAATTTCATACCAGGTGTATGTGGAATTTTGTGTCAGGAATTTCATCCACCTCTTGACTGATGCTGAGAGAAACTGGGAAGCAATGCACATTTATTTCAGCAGCACAGAGAAGAAAGAAAGAAAAAAATAAAAGACTCTGAGATCCCTAAATTCTGAGGGTGTGAAGGCAGAAAGTCTGTGGGAAAATTCACTCTTTCTCAAAGTAGAAGGGGAATCAATCAGCAGGGAAAGGCTGGAGTTTCTCATTGATGGGTCCAGAGTAGGGGAGAGGATCAACAAAACCTGGTTTACAGCAGCTGGGGAACTTGCCCCAGGTACACAGCTTACCCTTGCAGATGTTGTGGTCCTGGTAAAATCCCTCTCCACAGCCCTGCAGGCACTGGCCCTGGTGCAATGCCAGAGGGAAGGAACAGGAGGTGCAGTGAGTGGCCAGAGGTCCCTCACACGTGGAGCACGAGGAGTGACAAGCTGATAAAGAAACAGGAGCACAAAGAACTGAAACACCCCATTCTTCCCCAAGTGGTGCTGCTGGCTACAGCCTCCTCCAGCTGTAGAGAACTCCCACATGGAATGATACTCAGCCAGGGGAACTAATGAGAGCAGAAGTGCACATGTATTAATAATCACTAACAGCAATAACTCTCACTCACACGGTGTTTGGAGTGTGTACCTCTGTGAGTCCTAATGTGCTTCACAAAGCAAAGGGCTTATTTAAAACAATCCATCACAAGTGAACCAAAGGAAACAAAGAAAAAAAAATCAAATCCCCTGTCCCCTCTCACACTTCTGTGCTCTTAACATTCCCTCCCCACACCTGGAGAACTGCAGACAACACGTGGAGGGTGCTCTGAGAGCCTTAGAAAAGGTCATGCAAATACTCCTCTCACCTCTGCATCTTCCACTGCTACTTGGGAAATATCCATCTGGGCATTCCAAAAGGCACTTCCCATCATGTAGCAGTTTCCCTGCAGCACAGGTCACACACCTGGCGGGGTCTGAAGAGCATTTTTCACAGAACTGGCCGCAAGCTGACAAGGAGGGAGGAAAAGTTCATTTAATAAATTATGATTTTCCACCCCCCCCCCCTTTCCATTTTCTAAAAGTCAAAGTTTTAAGTGGGAAAATGCAGCTAAAATCAAGCGTGAAGATGTCTCTTAGCAATTCCTGTGGGCTATATTCTCCCAGGCAGTCAGCTCTGAAATGATCTGATCTGTTGCCTGAGAGCACTATGGAATTTTGGCCTTTCTATCTGCTGCTGGATATTTAGAAGGGCCAAGCATTCTACTCAGCCAATTTTTCTTTCCTTTCACCATTCAAAATAGCTTACAGATCTCTAGTTGAGCCCCAAAATACCTGGTTCTGGCAGAAGAGGGAAGGCCTGAATCCTGGAGGTTTCCAGGAACAGCTACAGGGCTTTGAGAAACCTCTGGCAATAAGAATCAAACCTAAGCTAAATTTCCTTTTGAGCTTAAATGGTTTCCAGCTGCAAGATCTCAAGCCTGCACACTTCATACACACTGGTGAGTAAAACTGACATGACCAAACCAGAGGGGAACCTGGTCATGCAAAATAAGCCCAAATAGCAGCAATTTTGCCACCATGCTCCAGGTTTTAAGCTCTCCCCCGTGAGCTGTGGCTCAGACACACCTGTGTGAGCTGGGCACAGGTGAGGACCAGCCCCTGACTGACCACTCTGGACAGTCCTTCAGCAATCCAGACTGGATTGCTCATGGCAAAATTTGAGATTCTTTATTTGAGATTTATTTTTTTCCCCCCTCTTGATGATCTGTTTGCCTTAGGTGTTTTAATTCCCTTTGGCCACCTCTTCCCCTTTTCCCAGGAGACTTCCCAGCTCCCAGGGTGCATCTGCTGTGCAGGTATTAGCTACTGTGATGCTGAATTATAATTAAATTTACAGCAACCTGCTGGCAAAGGCCATTTTTCTTTCTGCAGACAAATGGATTTGTCAAGCCCTCAGAAACAACTCAGGCTTTCAAGCTGCTCAGAGAGGGGGAAAAAAAAACCCTTAAACCTTTCAGCATCTGATTAACTTAAATGAATTAATAATCACACAAACAAACAGCAGCTTTCCTCATCCTGTATTAATGCACAAGGTGCAGCTGGCTTGTCAGACACGAATAAAATCACAGCTGCCGCACGGATAAATGAAATATTGATTCCTTCTCCTGCAGAGCATTTCTCAAAGAGGTATTTACCAGCACAGATTCCATCCTTTGGATAAAACCCCTGGCCACAGCTGGCCAGGCAGAGCCCAGCTTTCAGCACGTGTGATGTGTCTTTGCAGGACAGGCAGTTGCTCTCAGCAGCCCCCCAGCACGAGGAGCAGGACTTGTGACAAGCTGCAAGGAGGAAAACACAAGGAGGATTAACCAGCAACCCACTTCCACCCAGCCATGGATCATGGCTGGGGCACAGCAGTGGTTCAGATATTCCTGAAGAGTATCCCGTTCCTCCAGTGCAAGCAGCATAAAAGCCCTCCCTGTGGCATCTGGGCACAGGAGCACACGGTCAGAACAGAGTGATCCATTTTATAATTAAACTAATAACTGTATGGAGATCAATTCTGCCTCCCAGACCAGCTGTTGAACGAGTCACCTCATTCAAAACTGTACAGAAGTTCACCCAGGAGGGAAATCCAGCCCACTGTGGTTATTGCTTATGGAACCTGGGACACAGACTCCTGTCAAATCCTGTGCTACCAGTGCTTGCAGGAACCGTGCAAATTACAGTTCTTCTACCTATTAAGATTTTTTTTTCTTTCCTTGATTACACCCAAATATGTTCCAAAGGTGTTCTTCGATTTATTATTTCACAATAAGGCAGGTACATGCTTGTGCTCCCAGTCCACACTCCAGTGGGAGGAGTGTCTCGTAAGGACACTGTGAATCCTGTACTAGAAAGGATATCCAATGTGCAAGTGCATCTAATTGTGGCTGAATCCCAGCACAACAAACACCAACCATCCCATCCAAAGCCAAGGCTTGTGCACACTTTTCTTCTCCAGCTGATAATTTCCCCTGCTGATGAAAACCCTGCATCTCATTCCAGCTTGGATGACTCTCAGGGCACGTCTGCACTGGAAAGTTGACTGCAGAGTATGAGTTCGTGCCATAAATTTCTAAGCACTGGGATGTCCTCACTTCACCTTCCAGACCTGGGTGCTTTGCTCCTCTCTGAGCTCACTCCAACTTCCAACCCCTTTTTGAAAGAATGGGGCCCAGGGCTTGGATCCTTTTTTCTGACAGACTTCCCACTGCAGAGTGGGAACCCCTTGCTGTTAACCTGCCCTGATACATCCACACCCCTGAACATACCCAGTGGTTTGCAAAGTTCTCAAGTCCCCTCTGGAGGTGCTGCCTCTCTCCAAGAGACACCTTCCCCTCCTGATTCTGTGATTACACACCCTCACCCACGCCCTGCCTGCAGAATCTTTGGCTCTTGGAGCACTGGATCCCTGCCAGGCTCTGCAGCTGCTCCTCACTCAAACAGCCAGGCACCAACTCCTCTGAAAGAGCAGGGGGGAAAAAATGGAAGCATTCAACGGGCCACTGGCAGCTCAAACATCTTTGCCTACAGCAACACTAAGTGGCTGTGTGAAAAATAAATCAAAAGAAGTGGCTGCACTGCCAGGAAACTGTTTCCACACTCCCTGGCTCTTTCCAGGTTGGATTTGTACAGGCTGTCTTGCAGCCCACCACCAAACTGTTTCTTATGCAAACATTTCCAGCAGTAGGGCTAATGCCCATGGCATCCCAGCAAGAACACAGTAAGAAGTCACTGCTTGACTTTGGGAAAGCACAAATGGGTCCAACTGCTTTGTGCTGCCTGGCACTAAATTAAATTCTCAAAAAAATATAGGGAAAACCCTCCAGGCCTGTCCCTGCCCTCCTCACCCTGAGCTGGGCAAGCTCAGCTTAGCCATGCTCAGTCCTGGATCCTCGAGGTGAGCTCCCACAGCCAGGAACAGCAGGGAAAAACAACAGGCTGTAAGTGAAAATCCAAGTGCTCTGCTCTGGAGTGAGCCGGGTCTGTTAGTGTCGAGTTACACATCTCAACATCCCCATTCTGGGAGATCAAAGCAGAAACACTCGGGTTCTGCCTGGGCTTTAGAATAATCTTGAAAACATAAATAATTAAGTTAGGAAAATGCAGTGAGAGCATTGAACTCTGCAAGTCCTTCGAGCCCTTCTTGTTCTATCAGGCAGACATTGTTTATTTTTGCTCCCCTTCGCTTTGCCTTTGGAAAGGGGGGATCTGAACTGTTTGCACAACCTGTTTCTGCCAAGGGACAACCCACCACTCTCTGCTCTGACAACAACTGATCCATGATCTTTAAAAATCCACTGCTACATTCTTGAGCTTGCTATCTCTTAATGGTTTTAATCCTTGGCAGAAGCAGGTGAAGGGATGGGGGCAAGAAAACAACCTTGGTGTAGGATTAAAACAGGGCACAGGTCAAACCACTGTAATCAGAAATTCAAAGCAGATTCAATTAGAGCAGATTTTACAAAATATGAACAAAAGGAAAGGCTAATTCACTGTGTTTTGCTGTAGTGCAGACCACAGTGTTTCAATGAGAGGACGGAGTAATGAAACTGGTGTAATTCCCTTTCAAGTCCAGAGCGAATTCCTCAAGAGGGAGTTTACTGGAACTATAGCAATTAACACAGTCTAGTTCATCCTTTCTGTGATTTTGGGAACATGCTTATTGTAGATGTTAAAACCATTATGAGGAAAAATCTTGCTGAGCAGTCTGAGCCCCATCTCAACAATCTGATTAGAGATTTGTAAAAATAAAGAGGATTCAAGAGAAAGAGTGAATGGCAATGAATTACGGACCGTATCTGAAATTCAAGACTTTCTCCACTGGTTTGGCTTTATGCAGAAAATGCAGCCAGGCAGAACTAAAGTAAATTGGCTTAATTCCCTTGAGGAGAGAGGAACAAATTTTCCCAGCAACTCTCAGCTGCAAGCATGCGTGACTGCAAATTCGGATGGAGTGTACAAGCAGTAATCTACAAACCAGCAATAAAATGAAACATTACCCTTTCCCTACTGCTTCAGCACTACATGGGCACTGCCAATTAAAACACTGGGAGCAGGTGGAAAGGAAATGGCAAAATAAAACCAAATGAAGTAGAAGATTATTTGATACTTAGGTCTATAAATTCTTCTGGACTGGGTCTCTCCTGTCTATTTATACATTCACAGTGGTGCCTTGGGCTGCAGTGGCTGCTGGAGGGTCAGAGGTTTTTCAGACTTTTAAAACAAGTGGTCAGCACTTCAAGAAAAGCCACTTCAGAAAAGGAAGTTGAACTTACCATCTAAAGTGCTTTCCCCTGAAACCTGCCAAAAGCCCTAAGCCTGTATTTATTTTTAAGCAGGAGAGTTGGTTCCAAAGAAACTGAAGTGGCGGCTCAAGAAGTTAAGCATGTGCTCCACCCCTCTGCTGAATTAGAGCAGCAGAAATAATTAGAAGCCTTCTAAAAAAAGGCCAAAATTAATAGGGAAAAAGTGATAATTTTGGAGAAAACAATTAAACTGTCACGATGAAAAAAGCAGCTGCTTTATCGTTTGAGAAAAGTTAAAGAGTATTTCAAAGGAGCAGGGGGAGCTCATAAAAGCACTGTCATAGTTCCATCAAAGAGAAAACTAACTTCCCAGTCTTACTCTCAGTCTTTCCAATTGCTAAGACAAAAGATTTAGACACATGCCAGTGTTTTATAGAATTACTCACTTACTTTGCAAAAACGATTCCTGAGGACAGTGAGCCCGATGAACTTTCAGGAAAATGGCACACTATGAAGTGAATGAATGGCAAAACAAAGCAGAAAACTTCCCCCCAAAAATAATTCCTGAGTTCCATCAATCCCTCAGTCCTCCAAGCAATTTTCCACACACCTCAAAGGACCAAGTCCTGAAAAGTCTGGCGTGAGCAGGGGCAGTTGGACTGCACTGGAGCCAAAGAAACACCCACACCAGAGCTCCAGGAATGACTCAGGGTGTGCTTTCCTTAGCAAAACTAGTGCACACATCCTGCTCTGTGCCCTGAACACCACAAACCCCACAGTCACATTTCCAAACGAAACTGAAATTGAAAAAAAGGAGCTGACAGAGGACAATGATGAAAAACATCAGTGTTCAAAAGCAGTGAGTTTTAGACCAACAGAACTGATCTGCTGAGGAATTGGCACAACTATTCCCCCAACCAGGATTCAATTTTACCCTCTATTCCTATTTTTCCCAGTATTCCCCTGTCCACTCCTTGCTTTTCTCCAGAGTGAACATTAACACCTCTGCCAACAGCAGATCCCCCAACAGAGAGGGTTCTCCTGGTTCAGGCACAGGTCTTCTCTCCTCTCCTGCTATCACAAAGTGCTGCAGCCTTTTTTGCTATCAGCCTTTTTTACCCTGAGGTACCTGTGCAGAGGAGCTGATCCTGGAAATACCCCTTTCCACAGGAAGCCACACACTGCCCACTTTTCATCAGCAGGGGTGTCTGGCAGGAGGAGCACTCAAATCCATTGGTACAGGCTGAGCAGGTTTCATTGCAGGCTTCCAAGAGAAAGCAGAGAGAAGAAAGATGTGTCAATCCCAAATGTCCTGATGCAGCTAAGTTAAGCTCCCTTGCTCTGCTAAAATGAGACGATTTTGCCTCGTTTTGGCAAAAGAGTTTGCAAATTTGCATTTTTTTTCAGGGGCTTCCATCCGAAACCTCCCGAAGCCTCATGGTTACAAATGCTTTTCCAAACACATCCTGGCAACCCCTTTATAATAAAGCCCTGGGCTCCCACAGCCAAAAGCACAGCATGCAGCAGAGAAGGGAGTCATCTGAGGGGGGTGATTCCCTGCAGGAATTACCTAAGCAATTCCCCCCATCCTGGTAGAAGCCTGGCTCACACATCTCCACGCAGTGCCCGTCCTGCAGCTGCTTCCTGGGGTCCTGGCAGGCATCACAGTGGTCAGAGGCCTGGGAGCACGTCACACAGTCTGGGTGGCACTCACCTGGCACAGGGAAAAGGCACAAAGGGATAAACACAGCAGTCAGGAAGGTGCAAAGCAATGCAATCCCAAAGTCAAAGTGAAATCCAGCCCTTGTTTCTGCGAGTGACCCAAGATGTGTTAGTTTTGGAGTGGGTTGTTTTAATACCTAAATACCTACATATGTATTTAGGATGTGAGAAGCTGTTATAGGGACTCAGATTTTNTTTAATACCTAAATACCTACATATTATGCTACATAAATTATTGCTGTGTTTAGGATGTGAGAAGCTATTACAGGGACTCAGATTTCCTAGGCTACTGATTAAAAGGACAGTCAGTCCCTGTCCACATGGTTTCTCTGCAGGAAAAATCCTCAGGAATTAATGGTCTGAAGCCACCTGGATTTGACTTTCCTTCAGTCAAACCCTGCAGCAAATCAAGAGTGTGTCCCTGCCAGG
>VYZS01053521.1:0-31888 GCA_013400695.1 Neodrepanis coruscans | reverse complement strand
AAAAAAAAAAAACAAAACAGCAACCCACAGCTAAAGCCTCCCAACTAAGAAATGTAAATCCAGGGGAATGACAATATCCTGGAGAAAAAGGAATTTATATGCAAAATTAACACACAAGCTGAGGCCACCCTAATCTTTGCAAACAATTATTAACTGGCAGCCACTCAGCCTCAGGTGGGCTTGTGGCATGACAGTGTAAGCAGATTCTTTCTTCCTTCCACTCCCAAGAAATAATCAGGAGCCCATAAACTCCATGTTAGGATTCAAAAAGGAGTGGCTGACGAAAAGAAAGAAAAAGGCAAAACACTTCCAAAACACCAACCCCAAGGAGAAATCCTTTTGGCAAAGGAAAGCTGCCATTTAAGCCATGGGAAATCAATGGGTGCCTTCGGATCAGCCCTAAACCTCCTTAAGAACTAAAAGAAATTCATTAAAACTGGACAGGTGAAATGCCATGCAGGTGTGAGATGGGTACTGAGGGGATGAGGGATGCAGGAAAGGATTGAGCTGGAATCTTTACCTGGCTGGCAGCGTGGGCAGCAGTCCCCCTTCACCTCAAGAGCCAGGCTGCCCTGCGGGCAGGGCGGGCAGGAGCGCTGGAAACAGGTCACCTCCCCATCCTGGCACTCACATTCCCTGCAGGGCCCTTCTTCCCAGGTCTCTCCATTCTGCAGGAGGAGCACAGGATGGGCAGCACATCAGGGGTTTTGCCATGCTCAGAAACCTCTGGGTGAAACACCACAGGGGTGAGGAGAGGGAGAGGAAAAGAGACGGCAAGAGTTTTGAATGCTCGTGGAGCTTTTTCTGCCAGGAAAGGGTAAGAGCAGAGGCAGGAATAAACCTGACACCTTGATGTTTTACCTCACTTGGGTAAGAGGTCTGAGCAAAGAAAGAGAAGTATAACACAGTTAACCCCCCCCCAATATTAAAGTTCTTGTTTCCCACATCTGTTGGCAAACAGCAAATGTGAGCTCCAGTCCTCATCTGTCAGGGCAATGAAAAGGCAATCATTAATATACTTAAACCAAAATATTACCTTCTCTTTAGCTTCAGAGGAAAGCTCCTTGAAAATATCAACAACTGACTTCAGTGGCAGTGAAGATTGTAATCAGTGGGACACACAGGCAGAAAGCCACACATTGCCCCACCTCTGTGGCTTCTGCTTAAAATCTTGAACCTTTAACTCCATGAAATGTGGAGGAAACTGATGAGTAGGGATATTAAATATTAAAGGGAAATGATTAATTGCACTTCATGAAAGAGACCCAAGGAAAACTGGAATTCTGCTGCAGATGCACAGCAGTGTTTCTGTAAACTGCAAAAGCAACCTGCAGGCAGTATTAATGGGTCGTTACTCTGCTACACTTGCAAATAATATCCTTCTCAGAACTGCAACAGAGTCCCTTTCAAACATTTAGGGGCAGAACTCGCTATTTCGTGCTGCAAAGCACCAGGATACTCACAGCTTTGGTTTGTTCTTTGTAAACACAGTGACTGTGGCTTGAGATACATTCAGGACAGCACTTCCCATCCAAGTGAATTAATTCTTCTCCCTGCGAAGAGGAAGGTTGCAGCAATTCAAAGGGAATCAACATCGCCCAAAACACTCTGGAATGCAGAGGCAGAACAGCTCTTGCCTTGGAATGCAACCTCCAATAGCTAATTTCACCTTATCTTCTCCCTATCCCACTCCATCTCTGTAGGTATAGCTTGAAAAATGTGCTTAGTGAATATTGCAGCTGCAGAACCAGCCTCAGAAAAGGCCATGGAATTCAGTGATAAAGCCATTACTCCATCCCTAAATCCCGCAGAGAAAGACTCCCCCTCCCTCCTTTTACTGTGGATCACTAGGATTTCACTGGACCACTGTCAAGATTTCAATGCATAGAAGCTTACCTTCATTTTCAATGTTCTACTTTTTTTTTTTTCCCCCCAAGAGAATTTCAAAGCACATGCTCTATTTATCCCAGATGGAAAAAGCCTGTTCTTTGTCACAACTCCACGGATTCCACTTAAATAACTTCGGCTTGAAGATAAGAATTTAGCAGCAGGAGAAAGGAATAAAGTGCCCCAATTCACCACAACTCTCTGTGCCCAAGTGGAAGCTGAATATTTAGAAAGGTGGGAAACTTTGTCCCCAGGGAACCAGAACACAGCTCAAAAGAAACACTTCCATTTCCAAGATTGCCAAATAGATTTTTTTGATCTCTGCCAACCAGGCAGCTGTTCCAGCAGGAACGATTTTCCAGGACAATTTTCACTGTGCCACATGGGCACGCTCCATTTTTATGTGGGAATTAGGTTCATCAAGGGAGAGCACCTAAGCCAGGCCACACTCTGGGCACCTCCAGCGCATTCCTGAGGAGGGGAAGAGCAGAGAAACCATCTGGTTCTTAGTCACCAAGGACCACACACAGCCTAAACCTCTCCCTGCTCTTCAATCATTCCTCCAAAACGCCGTTGGCAGCGCCTGGATCCCATGTCACCACTCTGGACTGTAAACTCTCCCATCCCCATCCCCGCCCACATCCCCACCCACATCCCATAAACACACCCTATACGAAAACTGAGAGCAACAACCCATGGAACCAAAAAAAACTGCAAAAAAAAGCTGCTCTGCCAAGACTCAGAAAAGGGAGAGGCTGTGGGTGAGAAGCTACACAGAGATTCATCATATTCCAGTTGGAGAACTTGCATTCCTGGCTCATAACCCGCTGAAAATGACTTTTTGAGGATTAGGTCAGAATCACCACAGACACTTTGCTGGGCATGTTTGCTTGAAAGGGTTTGGAGCTCAATCTCTTCCATACCCTTCTTTCCTGTTGAGCTGTCCAGGATTTGCAGTTCATATCTGTGGCCTCATTACACTTTCAACAGAATGATGTGACCAGAAAATTAATGGTGCCTTAATGAAGAGATGAATCCAAATGCTCCTGGCTTCACACCAGCTCTGATTTACACAGGCAGGTGCCTAAAAAAAACAGACCTGGAGCTCCAGAAGGAAAAAGCACAGGAAAAAGAAAATATGGCATTTGCTTTTTGAGTAAATATTTGCTTGTGGTTAGTTAATTCACACCTTGTACTACTGAGGTAAACTGGACATGATTCAATGAGTTTTGAACCTTATACTTAATATCTCTAGGTATTGTTCTGGAAAACATCCCTGGCTTTCCTGAATAATGGATACCTTTTGCCAGCACCCAAGATGTGAGCATGAATATTAACTAACCCTCCCCACTGAGCCATGACAGCAGGCCATCATCATTAGTGTAAATGATCCAATTTACAGGCAGGAGCACGCAGGAACCTCACTCAAACAGCTGCAAGTGTGAGAGATTTCATGACAACTGTGACTTTTCACCCAGCAAAACCCCTCTGTGCAGTTTGACATCAGGTGACCCATCAGCAGGGATAACTTTGGGTCACACACTCTGCATTTTGGCTGTTTCAAAGGCACAATCTCAGAGGAACATACACTTTTATTCCTTGATACAACCTTAGCAGGTATAAAGGAGATAAGAGCCCTCCAATTAAAACAGATCATAGACCCACAGAATACTTTGGGTTAGGAGGGACCTTAAAGATCATGTTGTTCCAACCCCCTGCCATGGGCAGGGACACCTTCCACTATCCCAGGTTGCTCCAACCTGGCCTTGGACACTTCCAGGGCTGGGGCAGCCACAGCTTCTCTGGGCAACCTGTGGCAGGGCCTCCCCACTCTCACAGGGAAGAATTTGTTCCTTGTATTAATTCTCACCCTACTCTCTGTCAGTTTGAAGCCATTACCCCTTGTCCTGTCACTACATGTCCTTGTAAATAGTCTCCCCATCTTCCCTGGAGCCCCTTCAGGTCCTGGGAGGCCACAATGAGGTCACCCCAAAGCCTTCTCTTCCCCAGGCTGAACAATCCCAATTCTCTCAGATTTTGCAGTGGCAACACAGGAGACTTATCCTACTGCAAAAAAAAAAAAAAAAAAAAAAGGCAATTCAAAACATATTTGTACTTGTGTGGGTAAAGCATTCAACCCTATCCAATGCATTTTGCACACCCACTCCAGAGCAAATACAACATAACCTGGCTGGGGCGATGGGAGATCTGCAGCAAACAGCACTGGGAATAAAATACCTTGCCAGCTTCACTTCCAAACCAAGAAAAGGGCAGGGGAAAAAGATGCAGAAAGAGTGGAAATGCTCACCTTGGCACACTCCACTGTGGCACACTCTGCAGCCTGGCAGGTGACCCGTCCTTCCTCGCACACGCAGAAGTCGCAGTGGGAGCTGTTCCACATCTCCCCGTGGTTCCTGAGGGTGCCACCAGCCAAGCAGCTCCCCTTGGAGGGCACACACTCCTCACAGCACTTCCCAGGACGCTGCACTTTGCTCTCCCCCTGTGGAGGATGTGCAGGAGTGTGTGAAGCCTTTGACAGGATCACTCTGGTGTGTGCAGGCGAGGGAGCAGAGTGTGGGGGGGATTTCTCAGTACCTGCTCACAGGTAACAGGGCCACAGGTCTCCCTCACACACCTCACTTCCCCTCTGTGACACACACAGGCAGTGCAGGCATCTTCTTTCCACTGTTCCAGATGCTGCTTGAAAAGAACGTGGAGACAATTGTTAAACACCCTCAGAAAACAGCCAAATTCTTTCTGGAAACTTGCTCATGGAATATGATGGCTCCTTCTATATCAGATATTAAATTCTCTTAAATAATGCTTATCTCTACATGATCAGCAAACAGGAGGAAGAGGGATGAGGTCTGGATGACATTGTGGTGTGTATTTCTCACTAATTGCAAGCTAGTGGCTTTAACTGCTGTTATTAGCAGAAAACAATCATTAACAGAAAATCCCACATACATACATCCATTAAATAATGCATTAAATAAACTCCAGATGATACAATGAAAGCTATAAATACTTTGACCACTGGTGCTTTTTGCTTTCCTCCTCCTCCAAAAAAAAAAAATGTATGAAAAGAAAGTGCCTCGTCTGCTTCACCTTGCTAAATTCCTTTCTGCTGGCCAGCAAATTCTTATCTAATCCTCATTTCTTTCAACTCCCCTGGCTTTCCAGGAAGGAAAAAAAAAAAAAAAGCAATGGCTGTACTATCAGTGCTGGCAGAAAGTCAGATGTCAGGGAGAAGGGAGAGAGAGATGTGCCCAAAAAATGCGAGCGACCGCCTTTTGTTGAGGTTTGTCACCAATCACCTGGAACGCTCTTCCCGACACAGAGCAGGGCTTTGGAGCACATTCTGGGCAGCATTTCCCAGGAGGCTGAGCCATAACTTCATCCTGAACAGAAAGCAGAGACAAGGAAATTCACATGGGAGTCAGCATCAGTGCTTGGAATTCCAGGCGTTCTGTGCCCATGGAATACCCCACTGTCACTCCAGGCTTCGTTTTGGCCCCCAGAAGCAGCAGGAGATCAGTGTGGAAGGCTTGAAAAAGGTTTCCTTCACGTCATTTTCTGGGCTTATTTGGATGGCAACCGAGGTCTGAATAACATGGACAGATGCAGATTAAGACCCACACACAAGATAAAGTGCTTGTATTCAGGCATACAAATATACAGAGGGAAAAATATACATAAAGCCACGCAGGGAAGCACAATAAAGCAGGAGATGGATGAGAGGAGTTGGTTTTTTTTCCTGGTATCATCATATTTTGAGGTTTTGAATGTGTGATTTACACTCAGCACCTCACAGGCATCTGCACTGTTTGAGTTAAACCCATCCATACTGTCTGCACAGGTGTTAAATTATGCTTAAAACTGCACTTTCCTAATTTAAACTTTTTTTATGACTGATTTAAATCATATTGGATTAGACTGCACTGCACACCAATGCAACAGTCCCTGCAGGCTCCAGCTCCATCCATCCAAAATGTGTCTCTAACTCCACTGCTACAAATCCAAAAAAATTTGGAATAGCACTGTTCACCAGCAGCTCCCTCCAGCTACCTCAGGGTGGTTGGACTGGAATTAGTGTGGAAATGCCAAGCACTATCACCTCATCTCTTTGTTAGTCAGATCCTTGGCTTTCCCAGCAGAGCCAAAAGAACTCTTTTGTGGATTTTGGCGGGATATGTGATGGGACGCTCAGGTGTGAGAGGAATTTTTGGAGTTTCTCTCCCTCAGCACCTAAGAAAGGGCACAGTTACCTGAGAGATGGAAGATAAGAGTTTAATCCTGGGAGGATTTACGCCCTTGGCTTTTGACAGGGAGTGGAAAATGAAGGAAGGGACAGAGACAAAGGCACAAGGTGTGACTGACATGAGAACAGGCTCCTTGCTCGTCCTGCTGATGTCCCTTCCACTGGGAAGTGTCCTTGGTAGGAAATACCTGGAGCACCACCAGAACTGGCTTTCTGCTGCATTAACTTGGATGCTCTCAGCCAACTACCCTCCCAAAATACACCACAGCAACAGCACAGCCGGTTCCTGCTCCCACAAATTAAATCCTAATGATGAGCTGATTAAACATGAGTGCAGTGGCTCAGCAGGTAACACCAGTCCATTTGGAGGGGGAAAAAGGAGGAATCCAAAGCAGGCATAAATGTGTTTTTTAATGCAGAGTGCTTAGCAAATGAACACTAATTGAGTATCTCAGGACAAAGACTATTAGCACACACACAAACAGGTGGGCTTTCCTTCTATCCAAAAAAAAAGAAAGGGATAATTGTCCACACATCTGGTCCAGTAATAAAAAGCTGGGAAAGCATCTACAGGAAAAAAAAAAAGAACAGGAATGTCCCAGTTCTCCCAACTGCACTAAACCCATGAGCTTTCCTAACTCCTCTTTCTGGTTTTGTTCATTTCTAAGCACGAGCACAGGGAAGGAACAGTGCTCTGAGACTTTTCTTTGGGCTAAATTTGCCTTTTATTTCTGAACTTTTGAAGTCCAAAAGGGGTATTAAATCCACCTTAGACTACTCTCAACTGTAGTTCTAGAGTTCTTGTAGAAAAAAACAAACATTAAACAAGGCCTGCAAAACAAACTTGTCAGATGAAAGCCAAACACTGGAATTTGCAAAGATAAACCCCATGAAAAACCTCGTGTTTTCATTCCTTTGGGCAACAGAAATAAAAACACTTCCTGATCAACTCTCAATAATTTTTTTAGTATTAAAAAAGTGGTTTCTTTAGGCAGAATTTGTGCTTAAGGGATGGTAAAAGTGAAGTGGTGGGAAAAGAAGGTATTAGGGAAGAGACAGAGAGGTTTCACCATCACCCCACATCAGTGTCACTGATCAAACACCCCTCTTCCAAACTGCCCCCCTGCCACCCAGAAGCTTTCCATGGAAAAGGAGGGTGCTGTGGGATGTCCCCAGAAGGCTGGAGTGTCCTGACCTGGCTGCACAGCAGGGGCTGGCAGGAGGCTGTGGAGCACTGGGTCGTGCCATCCCTGCAGACACATCTGGAGCACCGACCCAGCTGCCAGCTCTCCCCGTCCTGGAACACGTGGCCATCAAAGGAACAAGGCTCTAAGAGACAGCAAAACAAGAGGGAAATTTTTCTTTTCCAATGCCCTTCAATTCCTTTCTGTCATCCCCAGCTAAAACTTGACTCACAGGAGTTTTCCAGCCTGGATCAGTGGAGCCAGGCAGTGCCCCCATTCCCACTCAGTACTCACCCCCACGGCCCAAACATCTGGGACAGCAGGACCCCTGGGCTGTGTCCTGCAGCTCCCCAGGTGCACAGGTGAGGGCTGGGCAGGTCCTGGGGGTGCAGCTCACCTTCCCATGGGCACAGGAGCACAGGACACATCCTGAGCTGGCCCACTGCGTGCCATGCTGCAGCACAGAAAGCACAGTGAGACCTGGAAAAAGACCTTCTCTCTCCCTTTCCAAGCCCCCCCCTCCCCCCTACAGCAGTATCAGCTCTCCAGCCAAAATCCCAGCACTTCCATACCATTTCTGCAGGGCAAACTCTGAATTTAGAGGCCTGTTTTCTTGAGAGAAATATTCAACATAGGCCCCAACATGCACCTGACCACAAGGTGGGCAGGTGAGCACCACCCACCCCACATACTTAACAAGTCAAATCCCTGACATTTGCTTCCTCATTACTGCAGGAACAAGTATTTCTACCCTGGGGCATGGGGAGGAAAAACTGGCCCCCAAGAAGAAACAGGTTGGTGTGTTGCCACAATTTCCAACAAGGAGAAAAATGTCAATTTTTACAAGAGATGCAATATTGAACCAGGCACAGACTACAAAAAGCTGAGCAGCTCAGGTGCTGCGTGTATGGTCCAGATATGCAAATGTTTCTGGGCATTTTAGCATATTTCTTGAGATTTGGGCCTGACTTGGCCTCTTGTCAAACAGAGAAGTCCGTAAGAGACCAGACACAGGACTTGGGTTTGCTGTTCAGCCATTTTTCCACATTTCCCTGTAGCTTGACATGATTCATTAACTGCTTCCCAGGAATCTTTTTTTTTTTTCCCTCCTCTGCAGACACTTATTCTGATTGTTTTGGCCTTTCAGCCCCCTCTAGGTGAAACCACATCCCAGAACCTGCCTCTTGAATAATTCAGGATTACAAAACACCGAGCCCAGGTCTCACAACAGCAATCAATCTCTAGGAGCATAGATGGCTGCTCAGAGAAAAGCCTCCTTTAACACAGTTAATAAGTCAAGTTCACTGTGCTTTGCTCCCCTCCCACAGAAAACATCCAAGGGAAAGAAAAAGTGGGAAAAATCTGTCCCTTTAAGCCACGCAGGACACACAACAGCTCAGTGACACATCCTCTTCCTGCAAACTCCTGTTAAATTCCATTATCTGATAGTGGCAGAATATAAACCCAGTGATCCATCCTTCCCTTGCTCAGCATCCTTCACTGCCTGAACAGAACAGAGCCAAAAATGGGGGGGGGGGGGGGGGATTGTCCCAGCTGAGGAACAGGAGGGAGAACTCACGCTGTGGATCTGTCCTTCGTGCTGGCAAAATCCTTCAGCCCTGGAGGCACACTCAGGGCAGCACCTGTTGGAGGCTATTTGGAGCACTTCTCCCTAGAGAGAGACAAGAATGCAATGAACATGGGAGAGGTGTAGTTTTTTCCAGCAGTTTTCTCCATGTACAGTGTGACATTTCACCACAGCAGAAGCGCAGAATGAGCGTGGAAACATTCACTGCGCTTCTTTGGTTTAATCTTCTTGTGGTTCACACCACAAAGCAGATGTTTGTTGATTTTCCACCTACTGAAAACATCCTGTAAACGACGGCAGTAGGTTTTACACACAAACATTTAGATCACTGAGACTGCCTGGCTTTGTTTCTGCCTTGCTGCTGTTACAAGATCAGCAACATTTGCATAAATCTCACAGTAAGCAGACAAGAAATAAACCATGGGAGAGGGATAGTGATTTTCTAACCTCGCTCATCAGTGGGTGATTTTTTTACTTCTGAGATCCTTGGTGATCCTTTTCAATGTTTCAATGATCAGATATTTATGGGACACTTAAAACTTTCTGGCTTGAAGATTGCCCATGTCAGGGAGTCACACATAATCTACATAAACTTATTTCTCTTTATGAGCTTTAAAGTTGTCACCTTTCATTGTCCTAATTCCTATCATCTTGGGCAGCACACTCATTATTAGGTGTGCCACGACAGCACCCTTTTTTATTTCTCTCCCCTCCTATTTCAGTCTTGCTTTAATCAATACACAGTGATAATAGCGTGGAAAACCAGCAAGAATCAAAATTATTTCCTCATTAGCGCTGTCATGTTGGAAAACATTTTAACCTGCTCCACAAAGCCATATAATTACATTGGCAGTGCCTCTTTCAAACACTCATTTTCATTGTCATTTATGCATCCTGCTCCAGATGTTAATGCAAGACCAACCCCATGGCCAATTAATGGAGGCCCAGACAAAGACAAACAGGAGACAACGGGAGCTCAAAACCCGTCACGAGGAAGAAGAAGCTGCAGGACAGACAATCTCGGCTCTGTTGTTGCTCAGCAGAGTGGAAAGTGTCCATCTGCATCCTTGAGGGACCCCCAGCTCCACCTTCAAATGAAGAAGGACTGGAAGCTGGGTTCCTGCTGGGAGGTTTGAACCCAATTCAGGGGCTTTTTTTTGGTGGGGGGATGAAGCTGGGGGGGAAGGAGACAAAGGTTTCCCACACCACCCACGAGGAAAAGGGCAGAGGGGCTGAGCCTGACCCTGGGCAGCCACACACACACACACACACACACTTGTTGCAGCCCTGCCTTACCTTCTGGAGGTCACACCGTGGGGCTTTGCAGACTGTAGGCTCACAGGTGACAACACCGCTCCGGCAGCGGCAGTCCTGGCAAGAATGAGGCTTCCACGCCGTGTTATCCTGCAGAGAAACACGAGCTGGAGATGAGACCTGCAGGGCAGCAAACAGCTCAAACAGCTCAGCACAGAGTGGGACACATCAGCCCTCAAACCCCCACAGGCTCCTCAGGCACAGCTTCACCCACGCCCTTTCCATTCCCTCCGTGCTGAGGTCATGATCCCACGCCGTCACCAAAAGAAAAAGAGAAGAGGAAGACCATTTTCTCATCCAAAAAACTCTTTTTTTTCCATCAGGCAATGCCTGTGTGCACTACTGGGCTAAACTCAGGCCACACAGCCAGCCACTGTCTGAGCCACTGATTTTTAATGGCTCAGATTAATGCCATTAATGCCATTAATGCCAGATTAATGCCATAATGCATTGCCACTCATTTACATGATTTACTCCAGTAAGTCAATTTACTCACAGTGTAAAGCATGGCTTAGGCAAATTAAGACACTGAGAGATGATGAACAGTTCACCACTTCGAGCACATTTAGAGCCAACCACTGAAACTGTTAAGCTTAATGATAAAATACTAAAATGGGCCTTAAAGGCCCATTAGGGTGTTTATAATAAGAGAAAAAAAAATCCTGAAAAGCCTGGGGATAAGACACCAGCAGGGCAAAAAGGGGTGGTAATTCCTGCTCTGGAATACAGCTGGTTTCTCCTCTGGCTCACACAGGGCTGTGGCAGCAGAAGAGAAACCCCTCTGCCAGCAGATTTATGGTGGAGTTAGAGAAGAAATTAAGGTTATGTGTGTGCCAGGCTTTAGCAAACACACACATCTCGCTGGCTTTAGCAGCACTCTGTATTTTAAAAACTGGCAGCTCCCTGCAGGGAAACCAGGAGTGGGAAAGGAAAGGAAAGGGCAGATTTAACACCTCAGCACTTGGCTCTCCCAAACCTTCACCCGAGGCCTCTCTCACTTGCTAACAAAAATAAAGACAAAAATAATTTCCACAGTGGGATGCTGGCCAAAGGACTCACATGGCACAGAGACACCCTCACCTATATTTTGAGAGTTAAATGCTCAGGTTTCTGGTAAAAAAAAGCCTCTCCTTGGTCTTCTCCCTGTGGACTTAGATCACCTGCTTCTAAATCGATGCAGTGGCCCCTTGGAATCAGTGGATTCCATTAGTGGTTTCCATCTGCCAGGTACCAGATCAGGGCTGACACTTCTCTGCAGAGTTTTAAGAATTCAGGATCTAGTGAGGAGTCAGGAAACCACCACCTGATTTTTTGGGATATGAGAGTCTCCCACGCAGCTCACAGGTCTCAGTGTCCAGGTCTTTGGCCAGTTCAACATTTACCTTGAGATTCCTTGCAAATGACACCTAAATTCCACTTTGAAAAGTCTGGATCCCACCCACCTGCCCTGTGTGTTGTGAGGTTTTTGTTAGTATTCACCCAGCACTCACAAGGAAATTATAAAGCTCCAAGGAAACAATTTTTTTAAACATAAAGCAAGACTTTTTGGTAGACACTTAAAGAGCTTCTGGAAATCCATCTGATATCTTCTCCAAGGCCCTGTACCTCAGTGGACAAATTATCTGCTGCCATTTAAGTGCTGAATTTTGAATCTGTGTGAGAGTGTATTTTTATCAATGACAACTTAAGGGCCTCTTTCTTTAGCAGTACTAATATAATTAGCATTTTAAATAATGAAATACTGTGCACTTTGAAGATGGAAAGCACTCCTTAAGCACCAAGTAGTAATAATTTACTATTATTATAATTTATTAATTCTTTGGGTTTCCCCACATCAAAAGAAGAAACGATACCTAATTCCACTGAATATTAGAACACCAAAATGAGGATTTGGAAAAGAGCAGGAGAGCTGCACATTAAGAAAATTATATGAAAAGGAGGCAAGAATACAAGCAGCAGGAAAAGGGAGGACTAAACTAAAGAGACAAAGAGCAGACGTGGCATGGAAGGAGCCCAGAGCAGCTGTAAGAGCTCATGTTTTGCTGCTGTCACACTGTCACATTAACCAGAGCGCAGAAACACCTAAATCTCAGCTTTCAACTGCCTCTCATAACTCCAGACAGCTGCACCTGTTCCTCCTCTACCTCACCAAAAAATAACACACACCCCCCTCCAAACAAATCAAAAATAATCAGAGTCTGCTATTAACGTGCAAAAAGCCTCAGTAATTCAATCAGATGTTGCTTAACGTGGGGTGTCATCACAGCAGATAAAAGACTGTGAGCTATTCTGGTGCAGTGGCCAGGGAATAAGGAGCATGGAACAGCTGGTTCATGTCCCCTTTCCAGCTCCCTGAAAAACATCCAGTCAATCCCTGAAATGTCACTGGGTGCTGGGAGACTTTGTGCGAGCCAGGAGTGAAGCTGCAAATCTTGGCTGTCACGCCAAAACCGAGGTGGTGGTGGTTGGTTACTGTGCACCCCCACTAATCACCTTTGGAGCTGGGATGGGAATCCAGTAAAACTCACAGGAAAGACAAAGACTGTCAGGAAAGACAAGGGGAGCTGCTGGAGAGGGGCCAGGAGAGGCCACAAAGATGATGAGGGGCTGGAGCACCTCTCTCGTGAGGAGACACTGGGTTTGGGTGGTCTGGAGAAGAGAAGAGAAGAGAAAGAGAAGAGAAAGAGAAAGAGAAAGAGAAAGAGAAAGAGAAAGAGAAAGAGAAAGAGAAAGAGAAAGAGAAAGAGAAAGAGAAAGAGAAAGAGAAAGAGAAAGAGAAAGAGAAAGAGAAAGAGAAAGAAAGAGAAAGAGAAGAGAGAAGAGAGAAGATCGAGAGGGGAAACACCATGAGGAAGAACTTCTTTCCATGAGGGTGGCAGAGCACAGGAACAGGCTGCCCCAGGGAAGGCATGGAATCCCCTGCTCTGGAGACATTCCAAACCCACCTGGACACTGCATCACCTGCCTTGGCTGTGGGTTGGACTGGGTGATGCCCAGAGGTCCCTTCCAACCCCGACTATCCTGGGATTCTGTGATTAACACTCTGCTTTGGAGGTGTGGGGAGTCCCAGGGCTGGATTTCCCTCCCAAGTCACCCTGTGCCTGAGACAAGTGAGGGAAAGGCAGGGATCAGGTATCCCAGAGGAGGAATTCCAGCAGGCACTGTCGAAATCTCAGGCAGAGCCCAGAGCAGTGACACTTTTGGTAACAATTACCAGCATCACCCAGCGGCTGCCAAGAGAGGAGCCTTGGCAGCACTGCTTCCATTTATCGTTTCCACTCCAATTCCCTGACAGTGCCAGGCAATTGGCAGGATAAACCTGAGCCAGAGGGGAGCAGAGAGAGCACGGTGAGGTCTGTGGGGATACCCATTAATGGAGCAATGAGGAGATGGAAGTGGTTCAGGATTCCTCCTGTCCACTCAGGTTCAGGTTTAATGGTTTCTCCTTGGCAAGGGGGAGCTGTTCCTGCTGCCCAGGATGTTTTCAGAACTGATATTTGCTGGCACATGGTAGAAACTCTTTGACAGTGGGCACTTCCCAGTAGTCCTGAGCTACTGCAGGGATGGGATGACTATGATATTCCAAGATATTCTTCAAAGACTTCAGGAGCTGTTGCAAACTTTATCCTACCTTTCCCACAGACACAAAAGCACTGAACGCACTGAGCAAACAAGAGGAATTAGAACAATTTTTTAAAACCATTGGGATGTTAAATCACACACAGAAATCTTTGTTTAGACCAACAGGTCCATTTTTTGAGAGCAGCAGTGTTCCTTTAGGCAGCAGCAATACTCCTCATCCTCCAGAAAAAAACATTTAGGGTCCTCCTGCTGGTTTTTTTTTTTCCCCCCATCACCCAAATAGTTCCTAACCTGCCAAGTGGCAAAAACTCAAACATCCTCCCTAAAAATGATTTCTGAATGAGTATCAAACCTGAATGGATATAAAATTTTTATCCCACTTCTAACAAACAAACCAACCAACCAAAAAACCAATCAATCAAACAAACAACCCATCAGGCCATGAAAATCATTGCAGCTCAACCAAACGATTCACCAGGGAAAGCAAATATCCTTCAGTACCAGCCTCAAGCCCTCAGAAACACTGCAGTGGGTCAAACATAACTTTCATTCTATTTTTTAAAGGCAACAATCCACTCCAGAGCAATTTTGCAAGCCACTTTCAGCAAATATATAGGTATCTCCAATTCCAGGCTGGATATTTAGGAGTTACCCTTCCAAAGCAAGGAATTACACGCCCTCAAATCCTACTATTCTCAGATCCAAGCACAGTAATCTCCCAGAAAATACAACCCTCTGTGTCCTTATCTTCCATCTCATCTCCCTGTGCAGCAGATTAATAAACTGGTTCTCTCTTTCCTAAAAAAAAAAAAAAAAAAAAAAAGAGAAAGGGGATCCCTGCACTGTCATTAATCTCAGTGAACAAAGACTTCATTACTGAACAAAAATGATGAGGAAAAGCCTGCAGAATAAGGGATTTTGCAGGCTGTGTTTCAAGAGCCTCTGCTTCACTGGGAGCTGCTGAGATTCAACAAGGTGGTGATTTTATGACCAAAGTAAAATCGAAATCAGTGGCAGGAAAATGTAGGTGTCAGCTCAGCATTTGACTTAAATGCACAGGTTTTGTGCTGCCTCCTGTTACAAACGATCCAATTAATCGACTTTGGCACGGGGAAACTACAGGCTCAAAACCAAAATCAGGCTCCCAACACCCTGAAAAGGGCAAAGCTGTGTGCTTCGAGGTCTCTGTGACCTTTTTCTGGTACATGACACTGTTTTTCAAACGCTTCACACCACCCATCCTTCCCCTAATTCCCTTCCCACTTTATAAGAAACTTCCCACAGAGTGTTCCTCCCCCACGTGTTACTCTGGTGACACCAGGATGCATTTGAAGTCCCCCCTCGTGAGGCAGACAAGGGACAAACAAAGAAACAGGGCACGGGTCAGTGTCAGCAGAAGCACCAGTCTATTAATCAGCATGATTGGCCACCAGTCAGAAAATAAATCATATCATCCATTAATAAGCAGTAGCGTTCGACAGGAAATAAATTGCAGATGTCTTTGGGCTGGTGCTGGAACAGTTCACTTCGCTTTCGTTATTCGGAGGCAAGGAAAATATTTATTTAAAATTAAAGCCCTGTAATCCTGCCTGAAGTACATTTGTTATTTCGACAGTGTTGCACCACGATTCCACAACCTGATTTCCAGTGCAAAGGCATGGGGATGGCAGGAGCTGCTCTGAAAATAACCACAATCTGTACTTTGCCCACCCCTCCAATTTGCTCCACTTTCTACATTTTTCCCGGTACAGAAAACCCCAATTTTACAAAATTTGACTGTCCACAAGAGAAGCCAGCTAAGGGACAGACATTTCCATAACCTCTGCAGCTCCTGCACAGGAGTTTTTCTCCCTCACCCCCTTCTCAGTACTTAACATCTTGCTTGGAATAAATCTCCAGTACAAGCCCGGGAACAATTTATATGGCAAGCCCTTAATGGGGACTGGAGAAGGAAGGGTGAGAGAGAGCACATGCATAACCACTTATTTAGACTCCTGAAAACAGACTTGGGTGCTTCCTAAATCTCTCCAGTGCTCATCGTTTAGAAGAGGGACAGTTTTATACCAAAGCACTCGGCTCCTTTACTGTCTTAATCTACACAAACTGCTCCATGAAATATTTAGCAGAGGCAAAACATATGCGTTTCTGAAGACCAGGCTGAGGAGGAAAACGCATCAGGTAACACCTTGAGGACAGGCTTTTGTTAACCATTTTAATTCTGCTTCCTTAACAAGCTTAAACGAGTGGCTGCTAATGTGTTTTTCTCCAGGGCGCATTGAGGCCTCAGGCATCAAAGTTCTGCACTCGTCCAGCCACAGGAGTGACACGGAGCTCTCACATCCCTCTCCTCACATCCCTCTCCTCGCTGCCCTGGGTGTTTGCCAGGCTGGAGTTCGCTGGCAGACACGGGTGTGAGCTAATTCCTGTCATGCTGCTTCACGCTCGGTTAGAAACGATCGCCGCCTCATTGCAAATTTAATAATGACACCGTGATAGGGTGCAGCTCTGCCCTGCAATACCCTTCTTCTTCTTCAGGCCTTGGTGCTTCCAATACCTTCATCTGTCTGTCTGCTTGTTACTCCCCCTACTTTTAAAACCAGCAGCAGGTAAATAAAGCACAACCTGATAACAATAAAAGGATTCAGAAAAATATTCTTGTTGTCTTTTGCCTTCCTCTCCTTTCCTTTTTTCTTTTTCCACCCCCAGCAAATATAAAACGCTGAGCTGGGAGATGCAAGGCTACTGAATCCACTTTCTTTTCCTGCACTGCTTTTCCACTCCTCTGCACTGGCACACTTCCAAGAGGTCTGCACACAACAGCCTGGATGGATGGATGGATTTTCCCAAACACCTGCATCCATCATTCGATTTGACCTCCAGGGGCCACATTCTTCCCTGCATCCTTAGTTACTTTTATCTCAAAAAAGGAAAGTGATGTAGGACACCAACTGTGACTCCCTGCTCCAGGAGTGCCTGGATGAGCCACAGCTCCTGGGCTGCACCATCCCAGAGGAAAGCACGTCCCAAATCACAACCTTCAACCTGTGCCTGATGCTTCCTGCTCAAGGCCAGGAGAAATCTTGCATCAGGCTCTGGAAAGCAAGTGCCACAATGTGCAGTGCTGGTGCAACAGCCTGTTTTTCAGCAGCTTGGCAAAAACCCAGTGGGAATTGCAGGCATCCAGCATCCTCCCCCCTGAACATGCACCAGGGAGCTTCAGAGTGAGGAGAGACTCCTAAAAACACACAGGAAAAAAAAAAAAACAAAAAAAACCCCACCCAAACTTGGAACTTCTAAACACTGCACACTAAAAATTCTCCAGCTCCCCCACCTTCAGCAGCTGATGAAAGATGTTTGATGAAAGCCAGGGCTCTCTCCCTGCAAAAGATTGCTCCAGGGAAATCCCAAATTCCGCAGCCCACACCAGCTCCCACCGGGCTGAGATATCAAGACAGCCAAGACACACTGTTCTTGGAAATGAGGATGCACCAAAGGGATAAAAAAAAAAAATTGCTTCTTATCCCCTTATTAATCTGCAGAGCTTTCCTGCTGCCTGGTGAGGAAGAGGGAGAGACAGAATTCCGGAGCCTCGCTCAGAACATTGGCTTGAAAACAAGCCAATACACGGATTTTTTTGCCCCTACCTTTCTCTGGATGATTAACCTGAGCACCACTCCCATGTCTCCAGACACGACACACCAAGGCTGAGGTGCCCATGAGCTACGTGCAAATGTTGTATTGTGTCCCACCCTTCCCCATCCCACAATTTTCGCTGGAAAAACACATTTGTAAAACAAGAGAGTCACCTCTGGGAAGAGGATTAATTACCCCACTATAACTTTTTTGTAGCAGGAAGGAGTTATTTCTAAATGCTTTGGATAGAGGGCAGGGAAGCATCCTTCATATCTTCCTGTAATGTCCTTCTTTCCTGTCATTTCTCCTTTCTATTTTTCCATTTCTTAATGCCATCGTTCACTAAATTCTTACTGTTCAGCCCATTTTATATCATTTTACCTTTTGCCACTTCTTGGGGGTTGGCTCTGCTACCTGCTATAACTTTTTAAAGCTTTTCCAGCTGTGGGAAGCCACACTGTGATAAAAAGGAAAATCCAAATTTTGCCACCATGATGACATCTCATTATTGGAATCCCTTCCACATTTTCAGATTCCAAAGCCTACTTATCTTTCAATAAAGATTTTCAGCATTTCTTTCAGAATGCAAAGACAACCTGCAATGAGGTGACACTTCAGTGCAGCCTTGAAACAGCTCTGAGGAAAACCAGGGTGAAGTGTTCCAGCGAGCCACCTTGTCTCATGAAAACATTTATTTCCAAAACCTGCATCGCCAAAGGAAAAGCACTTTGGACATTGCACAACTTCTTCATGGACCAGAACGTGAAGTGGAGCCAAGCCTGTCAGTTTTGCTGCCCCAAAACCCCAGGACTGCAAGGAATTACTGCTCTCAGTGAAGAGCCACAGCAGCCAGTGGGACACCAGAAGAAAATCTAAAGCTCAGACGTGCTTAGGGGAAAAAATAATATCACATTTTCTCTCCAAAATGTCTCCCCTGGACACCGTGCCCTAATTTTTAGCTGGTCACACGTCCCATCCCAAGAGCTGAGAGTTTGATTTGAGCACTGCCAATGTAATGTAAAACAACCTGAATATTTCAGATGGATGGGTCTGGCAAGTCCCTTCCTTCCAGATGTCATTTAAATTTTATAAGAGGCGTAAGAGAAGTGATTTATGCAAGATGGGAGTCCTAGGAGGAGCAGCCTGTCACACACAATACTCATACTTTGTCCCCTGCTCCGATGCCATGGCAGATCTCACCGATTCCAAGCAAGGAGACAGCAGTGAACCTCCTGAAACCTGCAGGAAAGCAGAGCTTTCCACTTCTGTTTCAGCAGGATGATGGATGATGGTCACTCCTGCTTGGTGACCTTCATGAGATGAGCTGGTGGTGTCAGCTCTACCCCTGCAGGGGTCTAAACCACATCAGGAAAGGCCAATTTCAGCAAAACAGACAAAACCCAGTGAAATCTTAAAGAGGCTAAAGTGATCTTTGACCCCCAGCAAGCACAGACCTGTGGAACCCTTCACTGCACTGTTAGACTCCCTCCTTCTCCCAGCAGAACCATTATCCCTGCTGGTGTTCATCCAGGCAAGCTCTCCTCCCTCTGCATCCAGCTAAGGAATGAAAACCAAACCCTGCACTTCACAAAAAGCCAGGCCTGACCCTGCATCAAAGCTGGACCTTGCCCTGCTCTGATTCCCCCACAGATAAACACAAGAAACCAAGGCTCTGGTCTACAGCCCTCTCATTTCAGCCTCTCCCCCAGGCAAGATGAACTTCAGTCCCACTAAGGATGGGGGCACTGGAAGTGCCCTTGTATAAATATTTGGCTTGTCTCAATTACTTGATCTCTTGTGTGCTCAGCATTTCACAGACACATGAGCAAGCACAGGCTTCCTCTCTCTCCTTTTCCTCTCCTTGCTGCTTCATATCTGCTTAAATTCAGGGCAACTAATCCCTCAATTACAAGCAGAGCTAAGGCACAGTTGTGGGGAAAATGGTGTGTGAAGTGCCTGTTTGCATCTCCAGTGGCTGAGGGAACCATTACCATCCATCCAGCTGCCACAGGCCTTTGTATCATCTGCTCAGGCCATTAGGATTTAATTCCTTTACATGGTATCTAACAGTCATTTACTTGTAGGAACTCGCAATTAAAAGCATCACAGAGCTGGGAAAAAGGAACACGGAGCCAACAGCAATTTCACTCTTGTCCAAAGCTGCAAAATATGTTTCCAGTGGCTAAGCAGATCCATCAAACCCTTCCAGTCATCCCATCCCGTGAGGAACACGTACACCTCCCTCCCTCCTTGAAAAATCACACTCCCAGCACGAGCACTGGTGTCAAAACCTCATCAGAAACAGCCTTTTTTTAAACTGCTTTTCATTTCAGGTGTCTTCCCTAATTAGAGAGCTTCCCACAGTCCAAGGCAGGTAAGAGGGATGCAAATCAGGACGAGGTTTACCCAGAAGGCCAGAAAACCTAGTTCAGTCTTCTTAAAGCCAGAAAAAAAGAGACCTGACTCCAAAGCACCCAACTGTCCTGACATGAGACTTTTTGGAAACTCTTCCCAAAGAACCCATGCTTTACAGTTTTCCAGGGGCAGGGAGCTGAGCTGGATATTTGGGTTCGGAATCTGCATGGGCAGAAAGACATATTTCTTTAAAAAAAAACTAATTAAGGCCTTTCCATGATTATGGGTCTGTAAAAACCACTTATAATTTGAAAGCAACACTGCTGTTGAAAGCACTCAACACTCTGATCATGCAGAAACAGCCATGGCTTAAAATGTATTTACTGCAGCAGGAATCATGCCCGGAAAACTTGCACTCTCCTGCAATTTGTAATTTTAGGGCCATTTATAAATATTTTTCTCACATACAAGAGCCTCTGCTCTTGATGTTTATTGGAGTCAAGTGGTAGGCAGTGGTTACAGGGAAGAGGCAATAGTTCAAACCATCATTATCTCCTGCACATGCAAAAAAAAAAAAAAGGATGCGTTTTTTGAACCTCAGTAGTTTCATTTAGAAGGCTTTGCAAACCTACAGAACAGCAAGAGAGCTGGGAGGAAGGTAAAAATCCCTCATCCTTTCAGGAAAAGAGCCACAGAACAATTCATCATTCTGTGCTTGCAGGCACAGAAATGACACTGCCATAAAAAGCCCGGGTGGAAAAGTTCAAGGCAATGGGTGTGAAGGCTGCAGGTCCAGGAGCTACAGGAGATGGGTTTGCAGCCCTGTCATGACTGCAAAGTGGGTTTGGGCACATCACCCATAAACCTTCCCACCTTTCCACCAGCACTGCCGCTGGAATATGGAACAAGGGATTTTACAGGCATGTCCCTCCTGAGCTGCAGAAACACACCACGTGCCTGTCTCATCCAACAGTAAATCCTTGCTTGGAAACACAAAACCTGTCCCAAAGCAGGGGCTGCAGTGATAAGGAGGGAAAAAGGGGCTAAAAGCCTGAAAAAAAAAAACAAATCCATCTTCACATTTTCTAAAGCTCAGCCTCGTTCAGAGCCGCTCGCAATCCGGCCGGGTTTGGACTTGCATGATTTTATTATTTTTGGGTATTCCAGTGGGCTGGCTGCTTGCCCAGCCTGGGATCTGA
This sequence comes from Neodrepanis coruscans, assembly GCA_013400695.1. Taxonomy (NCBI): domain Eukaryota; kingdom Metazoa; phylum Chordata; class Aves; order Passeriformes; family Philepittidae; genus Neodrepanis; species Neodrepanis coruscans. Next base: position 10,885 of record VYZS01053521.1, on the reverse strand, counting down.
GGGAAGCCACATCCTGAAAAACGAGCTAACAGAGAATCCCATTGATACCCCACTCAGCAGCTTTGTAAAACTCCTCAGGATTAACCACACACAGAGCCCCAGACACACGTGCACTTCCTGGGCCGTTCCCGGGAAAAAGGGGAGCCAGGGAGGGAAGCACAGGTAGTGTTTTTGGTGGCAAGACTGGTTTCTCTTCCAGCCCTCCTGAATTACAAGGGAAAGGAGAAGATTTTCAAAAGTCATCATTTTCCCAAACAGGTGAGGAAAGTCAAGTCCCTGAGCCTAAATTTATGCATCAAAGTGTTCAGTGTCGCTCTCCAAAAGCCCTGAGCCTTCACAAGTCTCTGCTAAAACAGCAAAGAGTCAAACCACTACCAGGATCCCTAAATCCACAGCTCAGTTTTAGCCTCCTGATCTTGAAAGTGCTGCACAAGTCCTGTCCACAGACAAGGATTTGGGAGAGATGGAGAGACAGCAGGGTAATTTTGAGGGAAAATTTAAAAAAACCAACCAAACAAAACTCCCTTGGGTATTAAATCTCCTGTAGTTTCTTTAAGGACAATCTACCCACCAGCCAAAGGGACACACTGTGAGTGTCTCTAGACACAAATGTCTCATACAGCCTCAACTTTCCCACCTCAAAACAAACACCTGAACTAAGCAAGCACACGGACTTTCTCACTGGCCACCAAGAAGTGCTTCAGAGCAGACTCTTGGCTTTTCCTCCTCAGTTAATTCTCCCTGTCTGGAAAGTAAAAGCTCACTTCATTTAACTGGCCTTTCAACTCCTCACTACTCAGTAATTGAGTAGCTCAGGGTGAAATTATAGGTTGCAGATGAATTAATCCCACCGTGGCCTCTGCCATGAACTCCCTCCCCCAGCTCCATCCTCCTCGGTGTCCTAATTCCCAGCCCCAGCACTGCCATCCACGGGACTCTCTGCTGGGCAGATTTAACTTGCTAAATCAGCAGAGAATTACTCACTTTCCCCTGATTCAGGCTCCTTGCCTCTGAGGGAGGCAGAGGAAAACCTGAGCACCCCTTCCTGCAGCAGCACACGGGTGAGATGTGAAATGACACCCCCACATTACCAGTGACAGCTGGATGAGCTTGCATTTCCTGGGCTTCCCTTTAGATCAGGTAACATCACTTCTGATATCAGCACACAGGAACGCTTCACTTTGAGGTTAAAACATGAGCCTGCAGCCAAAGTTAGACTCAGACCCTGCACCACAATCAACCACAGCGGCGACAATCCAGTGCTTCTTCCTCTGCTGCTTCCACAAGTGAAGAAGAAATGATCAAATGCACGTGGTGGCAGAATATCAGGGAGGATTTGGCATATCAGATAAACCAGGATTTGCTGACAAAGAGGAATTCAGCAGACATTAGCAGAAAGTTGGTATTAATTCGGGCTACCAGGGCTTTACCAGATAATAAGTTTAAAAGCTTGTGGTTTAAAATTCTACCCTTAAAGCATGAGAGGTGGAAGAAATTGCTTCAGTGGATTTAGACACTGAAAGATTTTTTTTTTTAACTTCCTACAAGAGCATTTTCCTCTTCTGCCCTCGTCACCCTACCCAATTCCTCATCCATTACAGCCCTGCTACCACGCTTGTTTAATGAAGTTTACACAACATTAGAAGCACTTGATTTAGCTGCAACAGCCACCATCTGTAATTAATCCTCCCAGGAGCCAGAACACTGCACAGCTTGTTCCTGCACGCTGGGTTTCTAATGTGCTACAAGCTTATGACCTCCATAATTCTGATTTCCCATCCCTTTTATGCCATCACAACTCCTCTGCATTCATTTGGCCACTCACCCCGGCCCGTGGAGAACAAGACCCACAGGGGAAAAGGGTGTAAAATCAGCTGGATGTTACCAGGAGCCCTTCCCCTCTTTTCTCTCCTTTCCCTTTTCCCAGAGCAAGAAATAAAGCAGTGCAGAGCTGACAAAATTACCTCGTCCTCCCCTTGAGTGTGAGATGAAAAAGGAGGTGAGAGGAATCCTACCCCACTGGACTTCCACAGATTCCACACCAGAACGGAGTTCTGCCTGGTTTGTCATGCAAGGAAGCCTGTGCTGGTTGACTTGGCTGAATAAATAAGTGAATTCCTGATTCTGGTCCAAAAGCTGCAATTTAAGGAAAGTATACCTTTCAGGGGAAAAAGAAAAAAGTCAGCCATGATTTAAAGATTTCCAGTGATACAGAATAATTCATAGCTCACCCCAGGAAATTGTTCCAATGATTTCCCATCCTCACAGTAAGAGTCTACCTGGTCCCTAAGCTGGATTTATCTAAGTTTCATTTTCTGGCTACTCCATTTTCTTATGGACAGAACAGGTTTATTTATAATAATTTCTGTTCCCTCTGCAGCCTGCTACAAACTGCTCCTTAACTCTCCATTTGAGAACTGGTGCAGACAGAGCTCAAGTCTCCAGTAATGAGGAATCATGACTCTCTTCAGGATCCCCTCCATCCTTGTGCATCCCCCCAACAAATGAACAGTGGAAAACCAGATTAATGTCCCTCCAGCTGTCACAGCAATGCCAAACACCCAGCTAATGTAGCATTGTTCCTCCTGGCCTGTAAGCCCCTAATATTAGGAATTATGACCACTTGGGTGTTACACACACCAGGAGCACCCAAAGGGTTTTACAGGATCACAAAATCATGGAATCCTTCAGGCTGGAAAACACCTTTGAGACCCTCAGCACTGCCATGGCCACCACTAACCCACTGTCCCCAAGTGCTACATCTGCATTAAATTCCCCAAGGGATGGGGACTCCACCACCAGCCTGGGCAGCTGTGCCAGGGCTGGACAACCCTTCCCAGTAAGGAATTTCCCCAGTATTCAATCTAAACCTCCCCTGGCACAGCTTGAGGCCATTTCTTCCTGTCCTGTCCCTTGTGCCCTGGGAGAAGTGACTGATTCCCACCTGGCTCCACTCTTCTGCCTGGGAAGGAATAAGGTCCTTCTTGAGCCTCCTTTTCTCCAGCCTGAGCCCTCCCTGCTCCCTCAGATTCATGTGGGTTTTTTTTGAAATAATAATGAAGCAAATCTTTTTTTTTTTTTTCCCCCTGGGTAAGAAGGCCTGAAGACCCTGAACGTTTCTCCTCTAATCCATCTCTGCCTGCAGCCAGTTCTTTGGGAACAGAAACAAAACCACACAAACAGCCCTGGCCTCTGGGGCAAGATAAGAAGGAATGAGAGCTTTTGTGGCAGGTTCCTGAGCTAAACTATTATGCATTCCCAAAGCAGTCATGTGCAAACATGTTTATTGACTCCACACCATAAATCACTGCTTTCCAAAGCAAAACTTGCATTTCCAGTGCTCCAATTCGGTGCAAGGAGCAAGCCCTGAGCTCCTGGACCTCTCCATGGGATGTTCACTTACATGAGATTTCCTCTCCCTGGGGCTGGAATGTGTGTCCTGCTCTGAGGAAATTACAAAGGAAAGTTTCAAAGCGACGACAACAACAACAAAATGAAGAATCTCTGCCCTCTCAGCAACTTTTACTGATAATTCTTAGGTGTGTTACAAAGTCTGGGGGACACAGAGGGGCTCGGGGTCCCCTCAGCTTAAGGCCCTGCACAGACAGTGCCAGCTCATGGTTGTCACTGAAATAAACTAAAGCTGGGATTAAAAAAGGCCAGTGCAGCTGGGAGAGGGGCTGGGACTTTGCTCCTGGGAGTGGGGTGTCATTGACAGATCCAAAACACAGGAGAAGTGTCTGCTTCTCTCCCAGATATCTCCACCTACAACCCCAGCAAAAGTAACAGGTTTATCAGAGCTGGTCTAAAAACTGAGTGAAAAACTTTCAAATACAAAACATTCGGTAAACAAACCAAATCCTTGATGCACAGCCTCTTCTGCTTGGTAAAATCTCATTAAAATGTAGGGTTTTTTCTTTGGGTTTTTAAATTTTTTAAATTCTATGGCAAAGAACTACCCAAAACACTGTGTTTACCCAACAGCCACACTCCATATTCCTCTGTGCACTAAATAAACAGCAAAACAAATCTCTAAGAGCACAAAAATACAATCAGCCACTGTTCTGATCAGCTTCCAAATTTTGGGGTTTTTTTACACATACCTTTCCCCAAAACTTAGCACGGGGGGTGCAGATCTGCTTTTAACACTTCAAACTTTAAGAACAGGTGCCCTTTTGCTGATCCACCTTCTCCTACAAGACACAAACTCTGGCCTTCTCAGAGTGTGTCAAGTCCACAGGCAACAGTGGAGAGGCTTTTTCCTTCCCTAGGTCTGCAACAAAACGGGATAAATTTGGAAACAGGCTCCTGTGAGCCCAGCTATTTAAAAGTGCAGTGCAAAAAAGAAGTATGATGCCTGCAGGAACTTTCACTTATTCATACACAGGCTCACATTAAAATGCCAGGGAAAACAGTAGGAGAAAGAGAATGGGAGAAGGGAACTTATCAATAGAAAAAGCCGTTGTCACTGATGAATTTTTACTTTATGTGTTAAGGATGGCAAAAGACTCCAGCACACCAGTCCCACTGCACTGCTTTCACTTCAAGGTCCCAATATGGACAACATGGAACACAAGGAGGCCAAAAGCTCATAAGAAACAAAAAAATCCTCTGGAAGCCTCTATAAAATCATGACTAAGACAAAGGGGAAATGAAGGGAAGGGGAGGAGTCCTCTTTGGATTCCTAAGACACCGTTTTCCAACTCCTTCAGGCACAAGGGGGATCATCACCTTCCTAGAGACCAAAGTGGCTGTGCCAAGGGAAAAATACACCACAGTCAAGGACTTCATGTGACTCCTCAGCAGCCACAGGAGCTGCCTTGCCAGGAAACAGAGACATGAACACAAAGCACAGGCAGGAGCTGTTCCCAGTGAAGCCAAAGCCAAAGCATGGATGGATTTCCAACACTCCAAGTCCCTCGGGGAGCTGGCATGGATAAAGCTTGATTACAGCAAGAGAAACCCCACTGAAACCACTGCTGCAGCATTAATGCAGAGTGTGGGGTAATTCAGACCCCAGCATGAACCTGTAGCTCATGCAGGACCAAGATGAGGCAAACAAGGGACAGGGCAGCAGCTGGGTTGGCCCCAAATCTCTTGCAAGGGAAGTTAAAATGTTACATCCATGCTCTCTCTCTCTCCCTCTGGAAAACACCAACTGATAAACCAGTGTCTGCAGCCCCTGCCTGGTGTATTAAATCAGCTCAGTGCCTGACCCAGCGCCAGGGTCAAGTGCTCAGCTGGTGAAACGCCCGGCTCCACCGGCATCAAAGCAGCTCCAGCACTTTACAGTAGCTCAGGGCTCCAGGAATGTGGGCTCCCCCAAATAGAAATGCGCTGATCATGTTTCCATAAGCAGCTTCCCTGCAAGGCTGCAAAACTGGCAAGTCTACAAACCCCACCTCAAGCTGTCGGGCATCGCGCTGCAGAGGCTGAAAGACGAAGCGTGAGATCAGCTCTCCATGCCAGCACAGGGAGGAGGATATCCCTCATTTTTTGTGACCTGCCCAGCACTCCTCTGTCACTCCACACAGGTGCTGCTGTCAGCACCGTCTCAGGGAAGTTTCCAAATAGGAACCTGGGGGAAAAAAAATCACAGCTTTCTCTCTTCCACATCATCACAGCCGAGGCTCGGAGTGTTGAGCTGAAACGTGGCTCTGTTGTTTCAGAGGTGATTGCTGACTGATGTGCTTCCAGTGACACTTATGGCACTCTAATGATATTAAATATCTGAAGCCTTTCAAAATACTGGTGTAATCACCTAAAGGGGGAAAGGCTCGATTACCAAGGTTATTTTTCCCCCCTCTTTCACCCAACAGCCGCTCGGAGGTTGTTGTACGAGACGTGATGGATTTAACCAGATGCTCCCATCATTTCCACTGCAGTGCTTGAAAAAACAGCCTCTATAAATACACTGAAAAACCCAATGAATTACAGAAGCATGAAATGACTTCAGTAGAGGTTAAAAACACCCTGGCATCACACAGAATGCACTAAAAATATTAAGCCCAGAGACCTCCCTGCGCCTCTTCCTCTTCGCTGCCGCTGATTTTAACAAGGAGGTTACTCGGCGAAGCTGCCAGATGAGGAATTATCCTCTCCCCAGCCCCAACATGTGGATTTAGCAGAGGCTAATGAAGGCATCTGTGTAAACAGGATGCTGAGGAAAAGCCATGACCTTGAGGATCGGATCAGCCCCCTGGCTGGTACCTGCAGGGCAAAATACACGTTCCCATGCAAGAATAAAAGGGAAGGGGAATGATCATATATTAACAAACAGCTGTTCCCTAATTATTTTTGACACTAATGCTTCCTGTTTTGATTAGGGAAATCAGCACCATGACAATTATTTTTTTAAGAAAATGGTGATGAGAGGGCTTCATATCACAAACCAATGCTTTTGGCAGCCTGGGCAGGGACGTGCAGCAGAACATGCCAGGCACCCACAGCCAGCTTTCACCAGATAGAAATGCCAAGACAAGGGGATAATTGGACAGGGAGAAGCATCAGAACTCACTCTCAGGATGCAAAACATCCTGGATGACACCTTCTCCCAGGGATTTCAAGAGGCTTGCCTCTGATCTCACAGACACTTCTCTGCCCGAAGCAAGAAGGAGAATTGAGTGACACATCTTGAGAGCTTAGATCTTCCCCCCAAAAATGAGGTCAGAGGAGGTGGATGGATCTGTGGTAACTCCAAGCACACCCCTCTCCAAAAGGTGAGGGGATCCACAGGCACCACCATCAGTTTTTGGGGTTGGAAGGTTTCCACAAAGGAGCAGATTGAGACACTTTTATGTTCCTTTTCCATAAGCATGATGATCCCCCATGGGAAACTGAGACAGAAAGGAGTAGATGCAATTTTTAGGTGCCCCCTACTTAAAACCAAACCTATGGGACACTTTCCAAATTCTGATTCTTAAAACAACAACAAACAAAAGGAATCCACTGCACTAAAAACACAGCGAGCTCCTTTCACTCTCCTACACTGAGAATTTAAGAGTGAGTTAATTCCTTAGGTACTCAGGAAAACCAGGCTTTCTACATCTAAAGAAGAATCTATAAAACAGCAAAAAAAAATGTGGGAAAGAAATTGCTAACAAGTTTGCTCATGTTCTCCCCTGAAACCACTTTTCCAGGCTCAATGCATGAAAGGATTTACTGCATCCACTCACTCAGAACTGGCTCTTGGCGTGTCAGGAATGACAACTCTGTCTCCATCCCCTATTCCTTATCTTTGCCATCTCACTGCAAGACCCCAATTTTCCAGCTCCTGTGGATGTCCCCGGAAATTTATTACCCTCAAATTAAAATTTCCCTCTTCTGAGCTTGCAAGAAGTTTCATTTTGAATCTCCATAAAACACACATGGGAAGCAGGTTAGGAAACTAATTCTTTTTTGGGGGGAATGAAACATCTGGCTTAAAATTATTCAAATTAATCTGGGGAAAAAAATCACGTTCGGGATTTATCATTTGGGGGAGGAGGGAGGGGGTTTTTTTCCCCCTGGCTGATCCTCAGAAACAGAGCCCAGGCTTGAGCTGCAGCATGGCAGCTGGTTGTACAAAGATCCCCTGGATGCTGAGCTCCCAGGGTTCATTAGAGGATTCATTGTGGAATGATCCTGGAGGGGCTGCAATGATTACAAAATCGAGCGTCTTATCCTAACGGCTCTCCTTAATCTGCAGCTCAACAACAAACCACAGGACTCCAGGAGAATCACAGCAGCCTTCCCATGGAAGTCTGCTGCCTGTATTCCCACCAGGAGATGTTTAATAGGAGTGGTAGAAATATTGGCACCCTGGCATCATAAACTTCTGAGCACCACGTGGCTCTTGACAGTCACTTCCAAGATCTGAGTGGGGACATAAAATCAATGCTCCCATCTGGAAGAGCTTCAGATTTGGGATTTTTTTTTGTTTTTTAACTTCCTAAAAGGAGTATCTTGGGCTCCTTGTGAATTCAGTGGTTACAACAGCAACAACTGGAGAGCTAATGTTTGGTGGAAAGGCTCAGGGAATGATTTATGACAACACTGGAACAACTAATTTGACTACAGTGGCATTTCTGATGGGGACAGAGGTAATTCAAGGGGGAAAAAAAAGGGAAAAAGAAGCATAATGGAACTAACCTGGAAGATAAGGGATTCCAAATGAGACCACTGTGCAGGCACAGTCCAACTGTGCCTAAGGTTCATGATGGATTAAAACACTAACAGTCTATTTCAGTCTGTTTCTATTTTCAAACATTCAGTTCCCTTAAACTTCTTCATCCAGGATGTTTTGAGGATGAAGAACAAGGTCTCCAGCACATCCTGGATCCAATCAGCCACAAACAAGTTGGATTCTCCAGGAGGAGACACCAGTAACACAACTCTCCTACATCCACATGCCAGGGAGAAACCCTTGTGTAAAGAACCTGCTCTCTCACAATGTGCATTATGGGCTTTTTCCACTGGCAAAACCTGATTTCTCTTATCAATTAATTAGACAGCACAGCCCCTCCTCTAGAGAGAAAAATGCAAATGGGAATCCTGGTCTAGGTTTTCAAAGGGTTGAAGAGAGAGGGAAGGAATGAGGAAGTGACCTAACAAAGGAAAAAGGCATCTTTGAATGATGGGGATTTAAAAAGACAAATTACAAGGTACTATTTCCTAACCAAGCTCTTCAAGTGCATCCGGAAAGGCAGAAGGCACAATGACTTGTGAGATTTCTAAACGCTGTGTAATTGTTGGATTGTTGTCCTGGTGAATAAATCCATGAGAAACCCAACATCTCCTGCCAAGGCTGTGGCACAGAGCCCCCCCTAACTGTGTTATTAAATGTTAATCATCTACTTCAGCCAGCGCTGGTGGAAGAACAGCCACCACCCGGGAAGCTCACTGGGATGGAAAAAGGGGAGCAGGGCAGCTCTTGTAAAGACCCTGATCTCCAAACAAAGCTGATGCCAGACCACCTCCTACAACACAGGGAAGGTTAAACCACGAGTCTTTCACCAGCCAGGACTGGGGATGGAGAGGGAACAGCCCTGAAGGAGAGCAGCACAGCCAGCAGACACCCCCAGCTCCAAGGAAAAGTCCCTGTGCACAGCTTCAGGTCTCTGATTCAAGCTCAAAAACCCCACAACCCCCAGAACTGACCCTTGGGAGTTCATGATTTTTTTTTTTTTCCCCCATTACCTCAGGGTGAGCAGAGAGATTGGCTTTGTGCTCCTGTTGCGTCAGGGTAAGTGTTAAGGCACGGTGCTTGTGCAGGAAAATGTGCCTCATCCCTCCTGGGACACCTCATCCTTGGGGGAAAATCTTCACCTTCCATCTAAGCTGCTTCTACCTGGTCCCATGAAATAAGGAGCCCACCCCCATTCCTCTCTACTTCACTGCTGTTTTCAGGGGAAACAAAGAAAGAACACACACACACAGAGCACACATTTGGTTCAAAAAAATCACTTTTATTGTGGGTCCTCAGTCCACCCCAGCTTTCTGAAACCCACAGGCAGAAGAAATTTGCTCATTATTATATTAATAAACCTTAACTGCAGAACATTCGTGCACACCCAGAGGATGCAGCCCCAGGCTGAATACTGGCATTTAAGTCACATCATTACAAAACAAAAACTTCTTGGCCACTGTTAGACTGAACAAGCAAACCCCTCTGACTGAAATCTTCACTTCTGATCTCATTTTTCAGTAGTAGCTTGTTACCCTTCTAAAGAAATTGAAATGAAGCTCATTTTCCACTGCTCATTTGAAATATTCCCTATGCTGAAGTGCTCTGCACCTGCTAACATTTATTTTAAGTAGCCACTAAATTTATTCAGAGCAGAAGGTATCTATAGTGGGAGATTCAAAATTTTGGGGAAAATTGCTGTTTTGGTTTTTTTTTTTTAATTTATTACCTTTCTCCTCTCATTTCTGCCCAGCACAAGCCGCAGATGGAAATGGAAATCTGATTTAAGGCATAAAATCAGGCTTTCTTTAAACTTCTGACAACTAAATGCACACAGGTAACTACGAGATGTTACTGAATTTATCAAATTTAAGGGGTGCTTGAATGAACAAGAATGTGCAGTCAGTCACATCAGATACTTCAGATTGGTTTTTGTCACTGATATGAGCTAAGTAAACCAAATTACTCAAAAAAAAAAAACAGCTCTGAAGATGAGCAAGGAACTGCCTCACAGTTTGTTCATGAAGTCAAGGGCTTTTTATCCTGTTCATAATTCTCACGTTTTGGCCAAGATTTAAAGCACCTCCATTCAGGAAGGGAAACAGTGTTTCCTTTAAAGTTTTCCTTTTAAGTGTTTCCATTTAAAACACACCAAAAAAAAAAAGTTGCTACAGGTTTCTCTCGGAGGTTGTGGAAAGCCCTGTGAGGGCCACAGGCACCGTGTCCTGTATCACCATGACAACTACCACAGTTACAGAAGTAATTTATTAATAAAAATATAAGAATGTCACTAAACACAGCGATGAAGACAAACTCCAGGAAGAATCTGACTTGGAATATCCCTTAGCCCTCATGTACAAATGACACCCACAGCAGCATTTCAAACACACAGCAGCAGTGAAGGAAAGAGCAGAGGGAAAAAAAAATACACCAAATATCAGAATACCAGGAAAACATAAAAGGCAAGAGATTAAAGCAGCTGTGAGTGAGTGACATGGCAGTGGTCATCAGGGACACGAAGCCCATCATCTGCCAACCCTACAGCTCTGATACTGCCCTGGAGAGATGCAATGCCCAGCAGGAAGAGACCTGCCATCCAACCCAGCCCAGCTGGAATCCACACAAACATTCCCCTGGCTGATCAGACATCCTGAAGAGGAGCAAACACATTTCGCCTCCTTCAACTCCCTCCCAAGCCGCCCATCAAAAACATTTGCCACC
>VYZS01053517.1:42561-79639 GCA_013400695.1 Neodrepanis coruscans | reverse complement strand
AGAAACATAAAGAAAGATTCCTTGAGCTCACAAATGTTTGCACAAACAGAATCCTCGGTTCAGCTCCTCTCAGTCCAGTCTGTACTGCAGGATGGGGATCTGAGGGTGCACAGAGTCTCAACCTGACAAGACTTTACACCTTCTGGTAATGTAAAGGAAGCCTCAAACCTTCAGCCCTACTTATCAAAGCCTTCAAACAAGTAACCCTTCTGTTAGAGTTAAGATCAGATCATGGATAATCTTCTGTGCATGTAGTTCACTTTGTCACATATACTGGGGTTAGACTCCCTGCAATTCTTCAGCTACTTCACACTGTTGTCATGCTGCAAATGAGCTTCAAGCTCAGCTTAACCACACCAACCACAAGTTGTTTTATATCTTATTAGAAAAATTACTTAATTTCCGGTGTAATCTTGTATAGGAGCTCAAATCTGCAACAGCAACAACGTCCGTATTGTAATATAATCTGGAAGTATTATAATAAAAATAAACATAGTCAAAGAGCATTTAACAAATGTTAATTATTACTAGGGGAGAAAATCCTGTCAGACAGGTATGTGATAGTAATAGTTATCTTATTTTACAGGCAGAGAAACTGAGCCAAAGATTAAGAAGTTAAGTGACTTGCCCAAGGCCATGAAGAGAAGCAAAGTGAGAACAAGGACTAATAAGCAGGAATTCCCAGCAGCCCTGCAGGCTACAGGGCCCTTTTCTAGACACCTTTTTCACAATTCCCAAATCAGTTCCACTTGATTCCAATGGCTTCAAAAGAGATTACTGATAAAGAGACTTTCCTGACAGGGAGTGTGCAACTAAGACTTTAAAGAGTTATTCTGAATTTTAGGAGGTTGGCTGCACTCTCTTTTTCAACCTTAGCTTAGAAGCAGCACAAGGGCATTCAAAACATCCTGATGCAGCAAAAAGAAAATTATCTGGTTTCTCTGTACCTATCTAAAGCAAAGCCATGGGAAGGGCCTGGGAAAAGCAGGATTTTCAGCAGCCAGAGCATCACGCCAGTCCTTTTCTCTGTACTAAAGGTCTCTCCCATCACAGCTGCTTTTACACTGTAAAAACGATGGGAAGGGAAGCCAGAGACTGCTCCCGTGGCTTGGAAAGACAAGGCTCGCTGTGCCACCTGCAGGGCTTGCTGGAAAAGATGCCTCTCGTAGGGATTAGCACCGGCTCCAAGTCGGGAGCCACTGATTCCTTCCAGGATGGAGCAGCTTCCCAACAGCGAATTAGCCTGTGAGCAGGAACATAAAATGGGCTATAGAACGGTCCTGTCTCAATCCATTGGGCGGTTTCACTCCATTCCTACCTGGGCTCACCTCCCTGGGAAATTTATGTTCTGCTGAATGGGTGAAAGTAAAAAAAAAAAAACAAAAAAACCCAAACAAAAAAACAAAACCCAAGCCACAAATGAGTTATCAGTTTACACACAAGTCCCATGGAACACCCCCCACCTTGGTTTCCCCCTGCACTGAGCTGCAGTTCTTCGCCAGGACTCTCTTATTATGTTTTGCTTCTGATTTAATGCACTTATCTCCCCATAATTAGTCTTAATTACTAGCATGTCTTCAAATGCACACTTTCACACAATATTTTACTGCAGCAAGTGGCCTGAACAAAAGAGTTCAGGAGTTGGCCTAAATATATACTTAAAACTAATCTAGAAAAAGATTAAAGTTTGTCAGGAAGGTTAAAAATACGTGTTCCTTTTTGGCTGAGGCCTTCTTTACCTTCTTTATAGGTTGTAAGAACCTACAGAGGATGACAGCAACAGTCAGAAGCTGAAAGAGACCCCTCAAGTCCTTGTGCCTCCCTCATGGTGATCTGTGCTGGACAGGCAGTCCAGAATAATGAAATCTTCTTTATTTGATCCTCCTGCCAACACAGGCTTCTCCCCCAACACACTGATTGCTCCTGCTTTCTCTGCAGTGTGGTTTAAACGTCCCAGGAGATGGGGTTTCCACCACTTTCGCTAAAAAATCGTTTGCACAGCCTCGTCGATTCGGCCCCCGGGGAGACTTTTTTATTGTGTTTGGTTTCAGTAAGAGCCTCGGAGGTGTCGACCGGTGATTGATTATTGTTTGTACTGTGGTAGCACCTACAGGCACCCGCTGAAACTGCAGAGCTGCTCTGCGAGGTGCTGCTGTGCCCAAATTCCCTGCAGGAAGGACAGTTCAGCCAAGCAGAGACATAAAAAGATTTCCCAAGCCCAAGCAGTGGCAGGGAAGTGCAGTGAGGAGCCGAAACAAGTTGCTATAAATCCGAGTCATTCCTGTATTCCCACCTGGACACAACATCCAAAACACCACCTCGAGCACCCAGGTGATACGTGGATCCCCATGGGAGGTGTTCTGATGAAAGGAGCACAAAAAATAATTACGTTACAAAGTGAAACAATAATCCCATAACAACCAAATCCCTGTTTTCCACGTTCCCAGTGCTGCAGCAGAGCCCACAGGCACACAGGGTAAAGCTCCACTGCAGGGCTTTCCCTCAAGACTTGGGGAAAACAGGGAGAATTCTGAGGAGAGCAACAGAAATGAAGAAAAATAAAGTAAGCATCAAAGGTTAAGCCACCAGATGAGGTTGCAGGAGATGTAGATTATGTGATCTATTTGTTCTCAGAGGAAGTTTACCATGAGGAGCAGCACCAGACTAAACCACCATTGCAGAGGTAAAACAAATCATCTGTTGTCCCCTCAGGAATCAAAATCAAGGTTAACACCTTCATTCAACCAGGCTCTCCATCCAATTGGGGAATGACTCAACAGCTCAGCAAACAGAACCCAAGATCCCATTGACTTCATCACTTTCTTCCTTCCCTGTGCAACTCTCACAAGCCATCAGAGCACAGAAAGACAGCTCTGAGTAACACAAATAAATAAAAAATGCTGTACTCTAATGTCTGTTACTCTGATGGATGCTTAAAACAGAAGCTAAAACTTGAGATGCATAAATAACTGATTTTGTATTTTGCTTGTATTAAAGAAAAATGAAGGAAGAGAGATTAGCTGGGCAGGAACCCAAAATAAACAGTGTATTTCCAGATTTTTTTTCAGTGGACTGAAACACAGAACTAAGGAACACTTTGGCTTAAAAAAAACCTGTTTAATTTGACCCAAGGCAAAATATTTAAAAATAACACTTAAGTTAATTTCTAAGTTTCTCATTTAAACTGCTTTTTTACTCACAATGTCCAAGTGTTCTGACCAGTTTCAAAAACTGGTAGTAGGGCACATTGTCTCTGCTTTAACCAATGGATTTCAGTACCTATTTTTTAGATACTTCATTTGACCCAAATCTGTATTTCCTGAGGGATAAAAGGAAAGAACAGAAGAGATTTTGGCCAACAAGTGACTGAGCTTTGGTCAGTACAGATTGCTCTTGCCCTCCTCACTGCTGACAGAGCCATGCACTGGGGAGCACAAATACAAGAACATCCACAAGACTCCCTTTTCCCAGGAAATTAACTGTACATTCATGGGCTCTGCCTGCATCCCCCAACCCAAAGAGCCCTCTGGATCGCCCAAGGGGGTGGCACAGGCTGGTGCAACTTTGCTGCCACAGAACCCAAGAGTTTACACCCCAAGTTTTCTAATCACTAGGCCCCTCTAAGTATGCAGAAGTATCTTTCAGAGCAAGGAAAACCAGAGAACATAAGGATCTCATCAAAAGATTAAAGCTCCATTTCTTGTGTCAGTATTAGGTCAGACTGGAAAGACACACGCTGCAATTGAACTTGGAAGTTAGGGCAGGCCAGAGCATGTGGAAAGAGGTGCTTTCACTACCAGTGTCTCCTGTGATTCAGAAACATCTTGGGAGAATGCACTCAATCACAGCATATGCCACCATCACTTGGATTCTCCCAGCCCATTCCTGAGGTCTGTTTATGAGGCTGAGAAAAGCTATCAAGAAGCCCACCATAATCCGTGGGCTGTCTAAAATATCCACAAGAGCCCTCCTAAGTCACGAAGATGACAAATGTGTATCCAACAAGGACTGCTCTCTACTCCTTCGGTTTCAGCAACTCAAAATGAACTTTCAGAGCATCATGACCCTGTGAAGCCAAATCGTGAGTCCCTCGAGACCATCTCATTCCTTTCTCGCTCCCCCCCATCAAATAAAGCCTGGAGTACGTGCGTCATTCTGACACATACCCTTGAGGAAGTGATGGGAAGGGGATAGATTTTCTTCCTCCTAATGCCCTGACTGTGTCCCTGCAGCACGAGGTCCCTCATTCCCACAGTACGAGGCCGGTAACCCGAGGAGCCGTGACCAATGTGCTGTCGGATTAGCGTGGCTCAGTGACACTGTCAGCAGCGCTCTGCTGGGCTCCTTAAGAGAATATCCTGCTGGGAATCACAACAACTCCTGTGTTCAGGAGGTGCTGGGATCCCACCCAGCAAATCCAGACGTGCTACAGTGAATGTCAGTGTTCCTGCTCTGAGGTCTCCTGGAGACTGATTGAAATGGTGTGTGCTCTAGCAAGGGGAAAAGCCACCTGCTACACCAGGCCTGGGCTGTGAACCCCTAAGACCCACCTGTGACCAAGGAGCACGAGAGGCTGGGACTGCAAGGCTCAGGACTGCAAGGCTCAACCTCTCCATGGTTTGCCAAAGCCATAGGAATATGTTCAGGAATATGTTGCCAAAGGAATAGGTTCAGATCACTGAAGCAATTTGTCTAAAGTGTGTTGGGTCACATATCAGTAACTCTTCAATATGTTCTGTGTTATTCACTGACACATATTTGTTATCTTAGTTACTAATTACAAAAAGCAGGGTAACTTACTCACGAGATGGGCTGGGGAGACCACTGGTTTGACCAGCTTTGCTCCCAGTGTGTGCTGGACTGGGAGTTCCATGCAGAGCTGGGTGGGAATAACTGCAGCAAAATCTACTCTGAAAGTGCCTCACTTCAGCCTGTGACAGACAAAGCACCACGTACCCAACGAAGAAAAGAGCAGAAATTCACAGAAATATTCACAGAACAACAGACAGGGTGAGGTTGGAAGGGACCACAGTGGATCATCTGGTCCCACCTCCCTGCCCAAGCAGATGCCACAGAGTAGCACCCACATGGTTCTGGAATCTCTAGTGGGGGAGACTTCTCATCCTTCAGGGCTCACTCACTATACAGCAAAGAAGTTCTTTATTATGTTCAGATGGAACATCCTGGGCATCAGTTCCTGCCCATTGCTCCTTGTCCCATTGCTGGGCACCCCCCAGCAGAGCCTGGTCGCTCCCCTGCCCCTTCCCTGCACACACTGACACACAGGGATGAGGTCCCCTCTCAGTCACCTCTTCTCGAAGCTGAACAGACCCAGCTCCCCCATCTCATAAGGGAGATGCTGCAACAACACTCCACGTGAAAATCCACTCAGCAGTGTATGAAGGAATGCAGGGGTAATTTGCATTTTTGCTTGACAAATGTCATAGTGCCAGAGGAAAGTGCTGTATCTCTAATGAGCAACAGCTCAAACAAAAGGGGCAGAAGGAAATACAAAGGATGCAGTTGCTTTCACAGGAACACACCAAGAACACAGGGCTTAACAGCTCTTTTCTTGTCAGATGGGTTTTGTAGCTCCTCAAATGTCATAATTGTGGTTTTTGCATCTCCTTGGGAAGTTAGTACTTCAATCAGCACAGTATTTGCTAAATGCAACACTGGGGATTGCTTCCCTTTTAAGTGAAAGCACGGAATGCCACCAACTCCAACACTGTGTGTGTTTGCTGTGACATCAGCAAACCCACTAAGGAACTGAGCCCTAAACCAGGCCCTGCTCAGCCTGTGGACACCCACAATATCCAAGCCCAAGGTAACACACCTCCAATAACGTTTTGATTACACCAAAGGA
Organism: Neodrepanis coruscans; assembly: GCA_013400695.1. Lineage (NCBI taxonomy): Eukaryota > Metazoa > Chordata > Aves > Passeriformes > Philepittidae > Neodrepanis > Neodrepanis coruscans. The sequence continues at coordinate 73,773 of VYZS01053517.1, read as the reverse complement.
ACAGAAACACTCAGCTGTGCTGCCTCTCCTCCTTTTTTCTCCCCTGGCCCCCCACATTACAGATGAAAACACCGGCGCATCTGGCATTTACGGAGCGTCAAAACACTTCCCTGAGACCTCCTCCAACACAGGCCCGGCGGCCTCGGAGCTGCCTACAGGTCTCCAGCTCTGTGCAAGAGGTCAGACTTAGGAACTGTCAACAGCTTCCTAATGTATGCTCTTTCTCCGGGAAAGGGGGTCCCAGGTTTTATAGCCTAATAGATTCGTTAATCGGAACACACACAGGCTGGGAAAGCCACTGTTTGTTTTCTCTGACAAGTTTGGCATTTTCCTCCTGGGAGCCAGGAAGCTTTAAAGGCATAAGACTCTCCCACTTAACTGGACAAGAAAACCAGTCTGGACAAACTGAGACAAGTCATTGTGGCTGCTTAATTCTGAGCCAGAAGGTGCCGTTTTAGAGACTTTACAACAACATCAATGTCAGGGTAAAGGAAATTAAATTCCTCTCTCTCTCCTCCCCGATGTCTCCATTTTTTCCAGGCTTCCACTGCTTTACCTCAGAACAGTCTGGCCCATCACAGGCTCAGTACATGTGGCTGTGCTGAGGACAGTGATATCGACATCAGAAAGCTGTCCCAGAGGGAGTGCTTAAAGCAAAACGAGCCTTCAATGTGCCACAAACTGCTGCTGTTCACTCGTGACAGTGGCTTAAAAACCAGAAACATCAAATGGCAAACACAGTGAGTAAAGTTCATAAACAAAACTACACCCCTCCTTCACATCAGCAGCTCCCAACCTGTGATGTAGACTTTGCCATCAGAGTAAGGACTTACTATAAATTACCCCCAGACAATCACAAAGGGGAACTCCGAGTGTTTTCAAGGCAGTGTAGCCCAGCCACTAGAAGTAAAATAAGTATCTTAAATCCTAGAATCTGCCTTGATTTATTACACTTTAATGGCCTGGATAAGACAAGGAAATTATACTCTGTGATTTTATGCCATCAAGAAGGAAGAATCAATGAGAGGATTTCAGCAAAAATATTTTCAGTCTCTTTTCCTCGTGTTTTGCTAAACAGTGGAATTCTCTCCTATGAAATCATTCCAGCATCAGGAAGCCTGCCAGGCTGAAGGGACCTTTTCTGGGATCATGGCATAAAAAAACATCATGGTTCACATGCAGCAACCAGCTCAGCACATCTGCAGGCCAGTAGTTATACCAGGGAAGGGAGACTTCAGAACTTCTATTTCTTAAAACTTTTCCTAAGCACCAGCTGTAAGGCACTGCCAGACAGTTTTTGAGGACAGGCAGACCTTTCTTGTAATGCTGTCTGACAGGTTTGAGGCCCTGCTCCATGGGCACATTCCCATTATTCCTTCATGCTATTCTTCTGTCCTTCCCTTTGACTGCAATTCTTGTTTTCCACGACCTCCTCTGACTCTAGAACTGCAGCTTTTAGAGCACCTCATGATGGGTATGGCAGGATTCAGGAAGGCAGAGGAGTACAGGAAGAACACTCCACTATCCTTTAGAATGGGAATTCACTTTACCTTCAGTTTTAAGACAGCACACACCCCCACACCAGTCACACAGGGAATTCTCCTGCCACTGGCTCGACCAAGGCTCATATCCTGCTGAAGTCAAAGCATGTCCCATTGAAGTTACAATGAAACACTGCTTAAGTGCTTTGCTGAATCAGAGCCATCATAACTATCCATTAGGCTTTGATCTGGTTAATGTTTGTCCAAATATGGCCCCACAACGGGAAAGCAATGAACCATTATTAAAAGAAGGAAGGACAGCTGGAATTATTTTGGTGTACAACTACATGCACAAACACACAACAAGTAACAGATTGAAAAGCTGTCCTTGTTATTCCTCAAATTATTCTTGTCCCATTCCCTTAGTTACAAAACTATTAATTAGGGTCTTATTTTTGTTCCACCCCCTCCCCCTAAATGTACTCAGTGCTCATCCAATTTACACACACAGTTTATCTTGGCAAAAAAAGAAAGGGAAGGAGAAGCCTCTCTGTGCAGGGGTGGAGGGGGGAGAGGTGTTTGTTTGAGGGGAGTCACCACAGCCATCACTCAGTCACTGTACAAGTGAAGAAGGAGAAAGCCTAGGGAGGCTTAACTCTTCATGCTATTTATACATCACAGACATAGGCTGTGTGTAACTGAAAGGTAATTAAGTGAATACTTGTCTCCTTCACTTACACACACAAATCTATTCTGTCCATTTCTTAACAAAAAAAGCTGGCCTGTTCCAATCCAGCTTCTTGAAAAGCAGGTTCATTGCCAGAACATGTAGAAGGAAGATAAAATTAGAACTGACTCCACCCATAACAGCAAGGTAAAGCTAATGCAGGGTCCATCCTCAGTAAGTCAGTGACTGTATTCCTCTTTCCAACCTGAACATTCCCTATCATTCCTGAGGTTACAGGAGTCTTTCAGGGTGTCAGTGGCCCACACACTGTTCAGGAAGAGATGGGGGTCACCACTGCACAACACATCCTCTGGTGCAGGCCTGGACTGGCTAAGAGAGGAACCAGATCCACCTTCAAGCACCAGGGTGGCTCCAGCACTTCACTGATGGACTGCAGCAGAATGATACCATTATTTTCTAAACCCTCCTGAGCTCTCTGGTGACACGACTTGAGGACTTCACCTTTGCCATTGCAAAGATACCAAATGATCTGTTTGGACAGCACAGGTTTAAGAGATAAGCAAACAGACTTTGTGATATGTTCTGATTAGAAAACACAAGTAAAAAGACTCTCTTGATCTGCCTGATTAGGTTTTTATAAATAAGACAGACAATGTGTTTCAAAACCAACCTTCCATTCATCCACAGCTGATAAAGAGCAGTTCTGCAGAGGACCAGCCATTTCTCCTGACTTCAGTGAGTGCTGTGTGTCTATGAGTGAAGACAGACATGAACCCACATGTGTTCAGCCCCCTCAAACATGCTTCTTTTCAGGTTTAGCCTCCTCACACTGCTCCATGGCAAGGAAACAGATATCAAAGGCAAGGTTAGTGTTAGCGTGAGCAAAGGAGCCGCTTGCCCAGAGTCTGGCATGGACACGAGGCACCACCCTGCCCGTTTCCTGTTTTCCACTGAAACTCGTGCGAGGAACTCTTGTCCCCTTGCCCAAATCCCATCCCAGAGCCACACTTCAAAGCCACAGCGGCAGGATCAGAACTCCAGCACACACAGATCGGAGCCATCCCGCTCCAGCTGCTGGGAACAAAGCGAGGAGGGGGACAGGGATTTCCCAAAGCTCTCCATGGCACACGACTCAAGGCCACAGCTCCCAGGTGGGGTTGACAAGCCTGAGAGTGAACACTGGTGATTGATGATGGGCGCTGGCACAGCAACACAGCTCCTCTGGTCTCATGTTTCTCAGACCCTGAGCCCCATCTCCAGGCTGGGGGGGGCACATTCCCACTTTTGGAAATGCTTTGGAGGCCACAGATACAAAGTGCTAAACATTCCCATTATGTCACTGAGACTTTGGATCTCTCTTATCCTCCAAGGCACAGCCATCCAAGCAAGGCTGGAAGAGCATTCCATGATCCATCATGTCCTGCCCATGCTGAAGGGAAAACAATCTCTCAGGGCTGCTGGATTTGACACAGCTCTGGCTAAAGCAAATGGAAAGACCACCAGTTCCAGAGGAACATACAGCATTCCCTTATGGATCAGTCCCACAGTCTTGGTATCACTAAACCCAGCCTAGTCTCATTTTCTGCGACTATTTTTTTTAAAAAACCATTTTCCCATTCAGATTATGATTTCTAGTTTTAAAAGAGAACGATAAAAAAAAATTGGAAAATCCTCTTCCTCTTTTCTAACACTGTGGTTTATTCTAGTAACATATTTTTAGACCTCTGAGATGTATACAAAAATATATGTTCCCAAAGGAATTTCATACCACTATGCAATGTGAACTTGTTAGAGCATTTACTACTGACACACCCAGATTTATTGCTTCCCATGCTCGTCCATAGTTTATTTTCTAATGTAAAAAGAAAACAACAAAAACAAACTCATAAAAATAAAAAGGCAGGTATTTGTATGTTTGGCTAAAAATAACGACCTTTTTTTAAGCTGTGCAGTAAGATTTATCTTCTTTGTATAGAGTTTCTCGGCCAAACCCTCTCCTTTTTTAGGGAGACTTGATAAAAATCTAGATATGCCAGTATTTTTAAAACAACATCTTTTTAGCTTCTCTTTATGCTGTTGAAAACCTAGTGTGCATAGAAAATGAAGAATTTTCCCACAGAAATATTCAGTACTCTCAAAAACACAAGATCTGATTACATCTGGACAGCTCTGAAGACCTTGATAAAAGATTTATATATCAAAGTCCGAAGTTTTGTGACATCTGTTCTGCCTTCCTACAAGCATTTTCAAACATTTCAACCCCAATTTAGAGGGCTGAGAACATCTGAAAGAGTTTTTACTAAAAAATTGGTAACAAATCTGATTTCAGTGGGGAAAATGGACAAATATTTTGGAGGAAATATGTACCAAGACGTTGTCTTGGGTCTTGATCAGATTTAGCAACAGGGGATGGACAGAGGGATGAAAGAAAGGAAGGCAGGAATTGATCATGGACAGGAGGTCCAGGCTCTTGGAATCCTCAAGGGGCTGGTCCCAGTATCAGAGCACTGATCAGTCCTGGGACACCAACAGCATATGATGGGTATTGAGGCTGGACAGGAGAATTTATTTGTCCCTGCTGCTTCACAAGCTTCCAGATGTTTCACTTCCATTGAATCCAGCAAGAATGAGCCATCTAAATACCTATTAAACCTTGAAGTTGCATATGGGACTAAATATCTTCTGCATTCCTCAGAAGGTCCCCTCTGGTTGTATCTGCCAGGGCTGTATTTTTCATTCATTCATAATTCACTTGGAGTATTGCTGCCATTTCCCTGTACTGGGACACTAAAGAACATGGAAGTGCAAGGAACATAAAGCTCTAGCCCAGTTTAGGTTTGTTAAACCTTCAGCTCACATTTGGCATGGAAACAAGTGTCCACACTAAAACTAAACAATACTAAAATCAAGTCATTTGCTATCTGTAAAAATACAGGTGTGGAGCTCCTCTGCAAAACACACTCCTCATTCATTTGAGCCCTCTCTCACCAAGAAAGGAATATTTTCTGTGACCCTGATTACCCTTAAAGGCCTGGGCAGAAGGGAACTGGAGATGCCCAGCTCATCATCTGCTTTACCTCAGGAACAGTTTTCTCTGATAGTATCTATGAGTAGGAAGAGCATCTTTCTAGGAAGCATGAATTCCATATGCAAGATCTTAATTCAAAGGGAATCTGGCACCCTATTGAATGTCTCCTCCTGGCCAGGGCACCAGGTCAAGTACTGGAAGCTGTGATAATGAAGCTTCATCCTGACAATTCTGACCAGTAGCTGTTGTCATCCTGACTGCTTCTAAACCATCAAGAAGACACTGAATGACTTAGGCAGGGTTTATTTTTGGTATACAAATGTAAAGGAAAATGAAATTCAATGTCACAATGTCTGCCACGGTCTCCAGGAAATGTGATTTCAGGAGCACATGAAGAATCTCCCCAGCCCAGACTGTGCCTCCTCTAACCAGATTTCTTTTTCTCAGTCACTCAAGTAAGATTTTTTTGGCTTTTTTTTTTCATTCTTGCTATTTCTGCCAGTCCAGAACTCTTAAAATTCTGCCTTTGCTACAAAAGATTTTTGCCCTAAGGAAAAGTTCTGTCACAAATTGACACGGATGTCACATCTCAGTAAGTGAATACTGACTAGAAGCAGCTGACTCTAATGCTCCAACAGTGGGGACAGAAGAAAAGTGGGGACTAGGAAGCACAGTTGAGTAGGAATTCTAAGTCCAGCCCTTTCTTTCTGCCCCCCACCACGTACTTCACACAAATATGCCAAGTAGTGCTGTAGGGACCAGCGTGGCTGATACTGCCAGCCCCTGGCAGGGATGAGCTTCCAAAAGCTCCAAGCCTAGGAGGCTTTTAAAAGTAGCACACGGTCTTCTGTCAGGAAGATTCAAATGAGAGACAGCCTGCGCTAGGCTGGAGTGGTGTGTAAGACACTGGCAGCTCTGGGGAGGAATAACCCAGCAAGAGGAGAAGCCATGGCATAGGAACCCCTTTGTCACCACAGCACTAACAGCTGCAAATTAAGAACACTGAAAATAACAGCCACGGGATAGCTGTGCTATTCAGATTGGCACTGCTAAGTACAGCAGCAGCAAAGACATACAGACAAAAGAGCACAGCATAAACTTGCAAGTGTAAAAACTATGGTATGGATTCATGTTCCTGTCATCTACCTCTTATTTATGTTCTTGTTGAATGATTCTACAGAGGGATTTTTAAAAGTCTAGGAGAAAGAACACTGCCTATTTATATCTCTAGGTCATTTACATACTTATCTATTAAGTCTTGAACTGAAAGGTTTTCTCATTTCATTCATGTTAAATTCTACAGAAATGTTTCAGAACATGTAGAAGTCCAGAAGTGTCACCACTGAAGGTCTGAAAGAATCTTCAGTCAGGGCACGTAGGCAGTGCAGTTAAGGTATAATGGCTTTAGAGCAGCAGGAGATCAGCTCAGGTGAGTCAGATCTCCACTATTGCTCTGCCAGGGCACGTCACTTATCTCTGAGGTGTGACAGAGCCAAACCCTTCCTGGGGCCATCACTAGCAGGCCATCATTGCTGCAGGTCCATCCTGCCCCAAGAACTGCACACCTGGAGAGGCTGCAACACTTCAAAACACTTTGGGCAATGAATGTGAATCTGAAAGTGATGGGTAAAGTCCAGTGGGATATTAATTGCTGTTTCAGCTGAACTGAGTGACTGAAATTTAAGTTTGTGCAGAAAAGGCTGCAGCAGAGTGACAGCCCCACACTGCACTGATTCTATGCAAAAATCAATCACATGTAAGGCTTCTTAAGCTGTGACCAGAACACTGGGCCACCTGGCTGTCTGATGTAAGGCAGATGAACTTCCCCAAGGACACAGGAACAGTCATTTTCTCTTCCCCTCAACAGCACTGGAAAGCCAGGCAGCAGCACAGCAAGGCTGGACTCCAGGACCAGACACTCAAACAAATTCAGGGACAGAAATCCATGCGTCCTTCATCCAAAATCTGAGTTGCTGTTAGAGAGTTCTGATCCTTTTAAGCACTGAAGACACTGGATTATCTTTGTGAAAATGACTCAACGACACTGAGAACACACCAGACTGGTTTCAAGTGTTCAAAGTGGGATGCTAAAATATTTACCAGCTGTATTACTTGTCTTGTCACATCTCTTCAGGCTCAGAGGAAGATGTAACAGATTCAAAGAATACTTCAAAGGAACATGAACTGCAAGAATAGCCCGTACATCCCCCTGGTAGATGTGTTTTACTACCAGAACTATTTATGATTCAGAACAGTAAAACAAATGAGGCATAAGAAGTAAAAGAGAAAGAACCCAAGAGAATAAAAGAGCAAAGAGATAAAGAACATAACTTATCTGCACTGAACTCCACAGAAATGTTGCCAGAAGTAAAAGGCTGGGGGTGGCAGAACAGTTGCTTGCTTTTTTTCAACCAGTCATCAAGATTATTGTTACCAACTTCAGAGGGAGCAGCACCATGCTCATATCCTGGAGCCTATGCTGCTCTTGGTTGAACCATTATACATTTCACCATAAATCAACTGTCACCAAATTTAAAATAAGTCTGAGTGCTGAGTGTGGAGCAACACTGCCCAAGCGAGCAAGGAAACACAGGCACAGACAATCTGTTGAGGCAACCCCTGCCCTGTGCAAATCCTGACACAGGACACATGCAAAAACTAGGAAGGAGACCCCAGTAAGACCACAATACTCCTCTTGTCACTGGGATGACATTTGCTCCCAACCAGCTTTTACGATGGCACCAGCTTTGCCGTAGGGTGAGAAGGAAATGTCTAATTAAGCATCCTTCAAAATGTGGTTGTAAGGACTTAAACCATGCTTTACACTGGACAAAACTGCTCTTTGCAGGAGCTTGAACAAGACTGGACTAGAGAGGGGTCCTAAAAAGCACCAAAACTAGAAGAAACAAAAAGAGAAACAACAGGAAAATTGCTCAGTTAAACTATTCTTTTTTCCTCTTGCTGTGCCTCTGTTTTTCCCCACTCTCTCAAGTTCACTCTGATTCAGTGCTTGCTGAAGCTAAACTTACACCAGCTTTTGCATCCTAAATGCTTAAATCTTCTTTGAGCTTTGTCATCTGGAAGATTAATGCTTTGAAGTAAAAGGCTAGTGATCAGGACATCACTGTCCATGAGACAATGAGCACAGTGGGAGACCAGAAACAGAGAGGGCTTTCTGTCTTCCAAGAGTGCCAGCATTCGTTTTCCTCCTGGCTCTATTGAAACCTTCACAGGTACAAAGCAAAACCCACAACATAAACTCTCTGCATAAACCTGAGATTATTAAGGATTTGTGCAACAAAACCACTTGTAACTGTTTCTCTCCCTATGAAAGGCAGATCTGGACAAGACAGATACTACTTAGAGGTTTGTGGCTAAAACTATCATAAAAGTTTATAGGTCACACCTACATAAGTCATAGTTTTGATCTCCATCCAGAATGGCTCCTGTTATTGAACCTCCTCATTATCTTCAGATAAGAAGCAATGGGCTAAGGCACTAAATGGGGCTCAAACTCTCACCCAGAGCTGGTTAAACCATGACTCCACAACATGGCCCCATATCTTTGACTAAATTACAGGATATCAAACCTTGGAGACCTGTCATCCCACTGCTTACATATCTGGCCTAGGCATAAATCAGATGGCTAAATACTTAATTAGAGTCCCAGACACAGCAAAATTAAAAATAGTAAGAAAAAAACCAAACAAAACCAGAAAAAGTCTATTCAAGATACTGTTAAAAGAGAAGTACAATGGTTTAAAGAGGAAGGAAAACTCTTAAAAGATCTGCAGCATCAAGTACCTTCACAACAAGGCCTGGTTTGATTCAATTAATTTTCCACTACTTTGGTCATTGCTATGTGCATTTCAGCACAGGACTCCAAACTCTTCTGATGCCTTGACTAGAGAAATCAGGGAGCTAGGATGGACCAGTTATAATTGTCCCGTCTTTATATCCTCTCCCAAAAGATCCATGACTAGATACTAGGTTACACAGGCCTTAGGACTAACCCAATATGGGAAATTCTGATCACCCCAAATCAGAGATGTGTGAAGAGTAAGGGTGAATATTAGACCCTGGAGGCCTGCGCAGTGAGAGCTCTTCCATTGCACTGCCTGACTCTACACTTAAAATCACTGAGCCTTGGACACATTTGAAACAGAGGAAGAAGCACAGATCACACATTGTCAGGCCCCCTGTTCTCTTGCCTCAGGTCACCCTGCTCCTGACACAACACCAAGCCAGCAAAGCAGCACTGTTCTGGCCAATACCAGTCAGTTCATCCCATATTTCCTCTTCTACTCCTTGATTTTTATCTCATACCTACACATAGAACAGTCCACTCCATTGCCAGGTCATGAGCAGGGTGTTAAGGAACACACCACGGCATTGCTGGAGCAGTGTTCAATGGTTTGGTTTCCTGAAGAAATTCCTCAGGTATTTCCTGTAGAAGAGACTGACATTCCCTGTTGACTCTAAACAAGCAAAGCCTGTACCAGCTGTGACAAATATTGAATCACATGAAGCCAGAGGTGTTGTTAGTTGAGGACTAAAGTTATACAGCACATGGGTTTTAAAGTTAATCAGGAAGCAGTAGGGTGGCATTTATGTGGTTGTCATACCCAGAAAGGTCACTGTCACTGAGCAATTAGCTAATGGAGCATTTCTTGTTACTGAAAATTGTCAGAACTCACTATCTCAGATCTATTCAGAATTCCTGAGAACAAAGATAAAGTCCACAGAAAAATCAGAAAGTATATTTAGAAGCACCATTTAGTAAAGCACTTCCTGTGACAAAGGGAAGGGCAACTGATGTCTGAGTTAAGCATTGCTTCTCATTTGGAATCATCTGTCATTTCCAACTCTTACAGTACCATGACCTAGTGATACTCCTGGGATGCAGAAATGCTCTGGCTGATAACTAGTCAGAACTAGAGTCAAACTCTCCCAGATTTCACAAGAAGGTTTTGTATTTCCAGGGGTGTGTATTTTATCCCCATGGCCCTGCTGTCTGAGCATCTCTTACCTCATTTCTGTTAGGAAAGTCTTCCTTCATTCTTTTCTAAGGCCTTATTAATTTCAATCTTAGTAAACTCAACTCTGAACATACAGCAGTCGACAGTATTACGAGATGGTTCTTGAAAATGTAACATGCAACATCTTTAATTAGCATTAAAAATTGAAAGAGTGTGTTGTTTTAATTGGAAAGAGATAACTCTTTCAAGAAAAGGTTATCAAAGAAATAGAGAATTCAGTCATCTAATGTCCCTCAGTCTTTAAATATATTCTCCCAAAGTCAAACAACTCAATTCTGCTTCCAGCTCTGCTTTAACTCTCTGTAGATCTTGGTAACAAAACACATGAAAAAGAAAAAAAAAAAGCTTAATATATTAAGTTCCCGTGTTTCTCATCTCCCCGGGGTTACTGCACTGCAAGGTATTTGACTTGACTCGGAACCACAGTTCCAACAGCTGGATTATCACAGCCAACCTCACACTTAAAGATGACTTCCCTCTCTTTACGCATCTGGTAACACAGGTTCTGCTTTTCAGAGGAGTGTTGGCCTGTTGAGCAAGGCTACACAGACCCTTTAAAGCCAGCACACCGACTGTGAAATATTTTGGGGAGGACACCCAGGCTGTGAGGACGAACACTCCAACGCGGGTTGAACAACTCTTGCCTGGCTTTGGGCTTTGACAGCGAAACTAAAACAGGGAGACAGGGCAAACAAGCAGCAGGTGAAAGTTCACTCCCCACCATAAAGGAGGGCTGGCACTGGGTGCTGGGGGTTGTTTACCCATCCCTGGTGCGGATGAGGAGCCAGCTGAGGTTCCTGCCTCACTCCGGACAGACCCGCCGGCGCCAGGAGCCCGGCAATAACCCGCTGGTTGCCACAGTGCCCATCCCGAGCCCTGTCTCCCTTCACACTCCTCCTTATTGCTCACCTGATAACGACGAGCCCGGCCCCGATCGCTGAGCTGGGCTGCGGAGGGACAGAGAAAGCGATAAGGAATATCTATCCCTCCACTCAGCACAAACGTGTAAAAGTTTGTTCAGGGTTTTATGAGGCGTGGAGCAGAGCAGCTGCTTTCACTGCGGGCTGAAGTGTTAAGTGCCGGGGTGTTGCGAGGTGCCTCCCCGGATAGGTCAACACACGGGTTTCTGTGTCAGGCTCAGACAGGTGTGAGGAAGGAAACTATTTCATGGTGGAAGGTGGGACAGACGCAGGGGTTTCTTGAAGTTTTAAAGAGCTGAAAGAGCTTGCTTTCATTTCAGGCTTCAAACAGAACATACAAGCCTGGAAAGGGAAAGCGTTCCCTGATGAGTCTCTGGTTCTCCACCTCTGCCTGGAGTTGCATTGCCAGTTTCTAAAACTCTGGGAGGAATTAATCCAGATCTACAGCATCTCCTTCCAGGCTGTCAAACTGTGCTAGTGGATTCTGTGAAGCAGTTGTGAGTCCTGTAATGACCAAATTGAGATTTCTGACTGAATTTGTATATAGGCCACAGAACAGCTCTCAAGCAGTGTGAGATGTCCCAGGTGTAGGAGCCAGGCCTTGAGCAGCTGACAAAGCTGTGATTCAGAGCACAAGCTCTTAGCAGTGGGCTTTTAATAGTGCCTGAATGTATATACACAGAAGGGTATTTCTCATGTTTACTGGACACTTAGTCCTGTCACCTGGGGAAGGCAGGTGTTGCAAATGCCATTAAGAAAAGCCAGAAGGAGGATTTTCACCTCATTTTTGTCTGTCCATAAAGCTTATGTGAAGGAAGGAGCTAGTCCTGGGTCTCTGCTGAGTATGGCCACAAAACTAAAGGGCTGGTGCACTTTTGACAGCAAGGCCAAGCACTGGTGTAAGATCTGAGAGGCACCTCACCAAGGCTACCAAACATGTCAGTTGGTAGGACATTATAAATGGAGGAATCACGTTGGCTAAAGCAGTTTTCCAGCTGTGCAAACAAACTTCTGGAAGCTTGCACTACAAATCCCAAACTAGCTGGAGAAATTCAGCAAAGAACTACTATGCCAGTAATCCATCAGGCCCCTTTGCCCAACACATTGTGTGCTACTACTGTGGGACTGAACACTGACATGGGATGGTACAAACCAGCATCTCAGTGCTGGATAAAAGGGCTTTGGGAATATTTTTTTTCCTTCCTCTGATTTAAGATATTGTAGCCTTAAATCATACTTGGCTGGTGACTCTAAGATTGTTTTTTGCTGGCTCCTAGAACATGAGCAGATACACATTTTTCATGCAGGACAAACTGTGTTACAGAAAGTTGGGACTGGGAAAATAGTGAAGAGACGGAGGTTGTGGAAAGATAAGCCTGCAGAGGGAGAAAAGATGAAGAAAAGCTGGAATTTCTGAACACTCCAATGGTAAGAGATCAGCTGGAAAAGATGGTGCAAAGGGGACTCTGGAAAGGGTGTGAGAGAAGGCAGCAGCTGAGGTGGGGAGAGAGAAAATAAAAAAAAAAAAAGGTATAGGGAAAAAGAAGAGGAGAAGCAGCACCAGAACTCCCTCGTAAGGGGAGCATGTAACACCCTGAGACAGGTGCCTCCAACCTCAAACAAGCACCAATACTGTGAGCCTATGAAAAGTCTGTCCCTACCCTGTCGTAAAAGAGACCAGTTCTGGACCAAGGCTGGAAAATACCACCTCAGGGCAATAAATCTCCCATTGATAGGGTCTGGCAAACACAGGCCTCAAGAAAGGTTGAAGTCAGCTCTGAAGTCTGTAATGACTCACTGAGGATTGAAGGAATTAGAAGGAAAGGTGACACTCAATATAACAGCAGCATTAATAAGTAATCGTTGCCTGCAAATGTCTGGGCAGTTATAAAACATTGGCAAGACAAACCTTAATCTTACAAGTTTGGCTCAGCTACACACAGCAAAATGTTCTTTATCAAGTAACCCTGGGGAAAGTCTTCCCAAGGATCCATGCTGATAGATGATCACAGGTACCTGTAACACCTCAGCCCACACCTCCACTAAGTCCTGTCACCCAGTGAAGCCAGGACCTTCCCAGGGTCTCCCTCAGAGGCTTCCCAAAGATGTTTGTCAGTTCTCCCCCACTTGCACATTTGGCCCCATAAGGGAAAATTATTTCTGGCCAACTCCTGCATTTTGCACTGTATTTAAACAAACCAAGGTGCTGGGAAGCAACACACAGTATCTGTGTAATCTGAGAAATGAGCTTTTTGGTCATTAGAAACACAGCTAAAACAAATAATAAATACGGTGCAATGACATTTATGGTGAAAGCCGCCAGAGCTTGGGAGATTTCCCTGTCTGGTGCTGTAAAGGCCTACCCAGCACCAAAGGCATTTAAAGCTAAATTAAAATCCTCATTAGCTGCTCTTGAGTGTATTTGCATTGATGAGGTCCCTGGTGGATGTGGTTTTATGGGCGCGGAGGTAAACCTGTGTGGCATAGCTACAGAGAGAGCTTTCAGCAGCACTGATGTAACCAGTGTGTGATACACCAGTGATTGAGAGATTCCATCGTAAGCCAACCTCCTAGGAGTGCTCCCCAGCACAAAATCAAAATAAACAAACAGCCCCACACACACAATTGTCACTACGCTCTCTGACTGAGAGAGGAAGGTGTAGGTTTAAATACAGGCAAGGATGTTTATCCTTATACCCGGTACCTCAAGGTTCATGTTTATGATGAAGAGTGCCCAGTACATTTTGTCCAGCTCTAAAATGACAGGGACACAACCTGTTTGGATGATGAATGAGTGACCATAATCACCCCTTCAGAGTTTCTCATACCGTGTGTATTCAAGATCAACTGGATTTTAAATCTAACTTTGTTTAATGCCACCACATGATAGTGATAGGTAACACAAAATCTTTGAAAAGACATAAAACAGATCCAACCAGCTGTGAGCTATGATTAAAATGAAGTTCAAGAAAAGTTCCTGGAGCACCTTTTCAACCCAAGAACTGTACCATGGGATGAAAGGAGACAAACACTGTGAGAGGTACTGCAGGAAAAAAAGCCCTTTGGGGACCTCTAGGTGTGTGGTTTGATACAAAACCCTAAGACAGCTGTTTAACTGGGAGTGTCTAATTTCACAGGAGAAAAGCACTGTATCTTGCACATATATCTCCATTACCATGATTAAATAACCCTTTCAACATCCAGGCCAGGTACTGGAGATGGAACTCCCTTTGGGGAGGAATATCCACTTGATGTTGTGCCATTTCGTGCAGTAAAGAGGCCGAGTCAAACTCTGCATCAGGCACTGTAGTGCTCTGCAAGAGAGAGCTGATGTTTAAATACAATTCAGAATAATTACATTCTACTTATTCACAGTCCTTCTCCACCTCCTTGGGGTACAGGACTCTCTAGTTTCTGTCTAAATACCTTTTGCCCATTTTTGTAACTCATGTTTCTGTCCCAGATGTGGCTGCCTCTCTGCACAGGGTAAGCACATGTGTGTGCATGTTTTACACACACGCTGCTTTATGCTGCTGTAAATGGGCCTGTGGTTTGCAAAATGGGCTCCAAAAATCATTAATTAATGATAATACAAATATGAATAATGTAGGAGACAGAAGGGCAAAAGTCACTACTCCATCTTCAACACCATCTTGGATGCTTGGATAAGCAATGTGCCCACAAAGTCTTCCCTGCCAAGAGCACCATTACACACAGAAATGCTGAAGAATCACAAAGGTTGCAGTGTGTTCCATGGGAAATGAAAGGACTTTATCAATAGTATGTTAATACAGAGGACTTTAACCACTTACATCTTTCTGTGCAGTACAGGAAAACCAAGATTTTCAGATTTCCCAACTCCTGTTCCTTTTGCTTCATGGAATTACAGGATCCTGCTGCATCCTGCTGTTACAAACCAAACTGCAAGTTGTGAGCTGTTCACAAGTTCACAAAGGGAGGTTTCCAGCTTATCTTTATTAACTGTGAATTTATCTCCCTTCCCAGATACAATGTTGAGAGAGGAGGTGAGCTGGAGGGGGTCACTCCTGCTGTACAAGGATCAAATGCCATAAAGAGCCCGGAGTGTGACTGTTTTGGCTGTGCCCTTCTAATTGCCCCTGTTAAAGCCCACATTAAACACGTAATCCCTGTGGCCAAAGGTAAGGGGGAGCTTGGCTATGAGCAAGCAGTCACTTGATAAGACAAGAGCATTTCAAAACACCATAAATTAATTCCCCAGGCTGATTTCCCTCAGAGCAATGGCAATAATAAATCTCATTGTTGGCGTTAAGGGTGACTGGAGAATCTGCTCCGTGTGCCTGCCAACAAGCTACCGGAGCAGTGCCACAGAACTGCAGCTCAGTGGCTTCTTCCAGGGAGGGGGAGAACAGGAGACATGTCAAAACCTGCTGCTGGGGCAGGTCACTCCTGCCAGGAGAAGGGATGGAAAAGGAAAAGGAATGTTCCACCACATGAAACCAAGCTGGGACATTTCACGTGGCAGACTGTAAGAGATGCCTGAAGAATAGGGGATGAAGATAATTTTTGGAGGCTTAGACATAAATTTAAATTACTGTGGATTAATCAATTAAGAGGAATGGGTCAGATGGGGAATTCAGGGACACAGACTGTCTTGATCAGTGTCTGGAACTGCCCCTGAGGTTTAACAGAGGTAACACATCAGAGTTACATGAGGCCCATAATGCCCATTTACTCTTACACATATTTGTGTGTCTACACCGACATAAACACTCAGCACCTCCTTTTCATGAGTGTAAAATATCTCCCAAGACTCTCTCTCTTCACTCCTGTCCTTTCAATATGTGTCTGCTGTCACAGAAAGCCAGGGTGGAGCAAGAATGGCTATTACAACTTAGGAATTTGTCACAGAATCATTTCTGAGCTGGAAGAGACTCACAAGGATCATCGATCCAACTCCTGGCCCTGCACAGGACACCCCAACAATCCCCCCTGTCCCTCAGAGCATTGTCCAAACACTCCTGGAGCTCTGGCAGCCTTGGGGCCATGACCAAACTCTGGGGAACCTGTTCCAGTGTTCAACACTGAATCCATTTTTCACCACAGTGGTTCAATAGACCTCAAAAGGCTTTGCCCAATAGATACAATGGGGATCTACATAAGCTCCCAGCATGAAAAATGGACACCCCCCGAGTTAAAGGCTAACTCTAATCTCCCTTCTAACAGCTTGAATTAAAAACAATTTAGTTCTAAAAAGCCTGTATGTTGGCAGGATCAGATCAGCCTGTCAACTCCTCCTCCTGAAGCCTGAAGCCTGATATTCTTCTTACTGTAGCTCCAGAAATCGTATTAAAGAATTTGGGAAGTGACAAACCATCCCCATGGCCCAGTGTGTGCACAGGCAGAGCTCTGCTGCTTCTAGATCATATCAGCAATGACTTTTGATTTTAAAATTCAGGAGGTTTTTAACTCCCATTATAAATATCATCATTAAAGGCTAAACAACCCTGTATTTCTGGCATGCACCTGGAGGGTCATCTGTGTGCTAAGTGAACAAACAAAGGAACTCAGAAAAACAATATATATTCCATTTAGATATACATATATAATACATACATTTAGGAGTATATGTTTCCCTAACCCTATTGCATAAATATATATTTATTAGACATACTATGGTATGTGTATACCATAATGCATTGATGATTTTAGAAATAATTTAGAAAATTGGCTGGTTTCCTTACAATTTAGCTCATGGTACAATGTAATATATTTTAAATACCATGGAAATTGGCCAATTTTCCAATATTTAAATATTTGTGATATATCATTACAAATATTTTACAAAAGAAACATATGGCAAATTTTGAATTCTTTCCAGATGGGTGATGTCCAGACCCTCTGATATATGAATGACCCCCAGTCTGTCCTGTATTTTCCTTTTTTTGCTTCTGGTTTGGAGTCTGTCGCTGAAACTTTGTCAATTAGAATGAAATGTTGGGTCTCTAAAATTAAAAAGCCTTAGGAGTGACAAGTGAGTGGTTCAGCAAGGGCATTTAGGCAACCCATTCATCCAGTCCAGTCTAAAATACAGTAGTAATTGCCTTCAACCCAGGCATGGGACTGTTCCTCTCTCCAACTGCAATGCTCAAACCATTGTGGCCTATTAATGCCCATTTGAACAAAGCACAGGACCCCCAAAACACTCAGTTCCTCTAAATCTCATGCAAACAAGTAGCAAGGGGAAAAAAGAGAGATTGCCTGGCTTGGAAAGGCCAGAGCACAGCTCCCTCTCCTCAGGGGATCTGTGCAGCAGAGCTGTTCCTCCAAGTGCTCATGGAACTACCTGTGCAATCCCACTGGAGCTGAGCTGCTCCACAGGAGGCTGGGGATGCACCAGGGACAGATGTCACAGGATAAACAGTTATCAGACACATGACACAGGGCCAGAACAACAGGGCAAACTCTATTCCAAAAGTCCTCATGTGCTATAGGTAGAATAAAGTGTAAACTTACAATCCAGAAGAGATGCACTTTCTTGTAGAGAGTTGCAAATATAACATTCACATTGCAAAACTACACAACTGTGTTTCACTGGGGACTGGGAAACCCCAAATTGAAAGGCTGAAGATTTTATTCAAAGCTTTAAAAGTTGCTTTCCAACAGAGAAATTGATTTCTTTTTGATGGAAGTAGATGCTTTCTAGAAAAATGTTCATTTCAAATGAAACTAATTTTCCTTTGAGGGTGATTTTGATAGAATTCCTTTTTTTTTTTCCCCCAACCAGTCTGGTACTTTCAGTACCCTAATGGCAGGCATTGATTGCAGTCTGCAATGTCCAAGTAACAGTATTAACTCAAGAACATAAATGAATTTAGGACTTTGTTCTTCATTTGTACTCCCACCTCTTTGCCCCCCAGCAATTCCCTGCATGTCTCTCTAAAGAAAGAGCACTTATACACAAAAGAGAGTGGAAAAGATGCTCTTCCAAAGAGCTCTCTCTGTTGAAATACATGCACAAACAGGGCCACTGACAGCTGCATTGGCTGGTTGTTCACATGTGACCTCTGTTGGAAGAGCTGTTGAATCCTTTGCCTTTCCTACAGACCTGAATCCAGGATTACCCAACACAGGGAAGTGTGACTCTGCCCAAATTGTGCTCACAAGGTGTGAATCAGGTGGTGAACGGGATGGAAGGTGTGACAGAGGTCAGCAATTCAAATATATCAAAGAACTAAGGTAGGAAAACGGGCCTGGAAAATGAATTCTGTGTCATTTTGGAATTTCCACGAAGACACCAATTAGCGCAGGAGGAGCCACACACTTGGCCTCAGTAGTTTCTCCTTCCCACAGGAAGGAAGGACGTATTTGAAGATGTAAAGCAGTGTCAGACAATAGACAGGCGAGTCCAGAACTGGAACCTCACCAAGGTCACAGGGAGGGCAATGGTGCAATAGAACGTTAATTATATCCACGTGCAGGATGAACAACACGGAGATGCCAATCTCCCTCACAGAGACAGTCAGGATTCTCCCTGGTACAGACAGAACCGGGAATCCAATTACAGTCCAGTCCACAGGATTTCCATGTCATGTCTCCCTCCACATCTTTTGTTTAGAATTTTTATTAGTCTTGATGGCAACTAAAAAGCAACTGTTTCGTAACAGTGGTAGAGTTCCAAAAGAGGTTCAGATTCTGAATCTATTTGACTTTCTCCACAATACCAGTATTTTTTGTGTAAGACCTTCTAGCTTCATGATTATCCAAATACTTGCCAACAGGATTCTCAAATTGTGACCATAAGTGTCCCTTGCACACAGATGTAGTTGTTACAAATGATTAATTGAACATAAGACCCAGGATACTCAGAGTTTTTGCTCATGAGGACCAGGCAAATAAGCAAATAACCTCTGATACAATTCACACAGGCTTGAGAAGTGATGACCTCACAAGGTTGAGAAGTGATGACCAGAGAAGACTGCAACCCATCTGCAGGTAGATAAAAATCCATGGTGAAAAGGTCTAGCAAAACTCATCTGCAACTTGTATCACAACATTTCAAAGCTCATTTCAAAGACTGGAGAAAAAGAACCCCAGCAAGTCATTAAAAAGAATAAGAGAAAACACTTTGCAATAGCTCATTCTAAAGGATTAAAACTCTCAAGGGAAAACAAAGTCCATGGCATCTGGCATTGCACCACATCCACAGAGATACAGGATGGAAACCTTTGCTCAGGTAAAGGACTGAGTCTGTCTGAAGATTAAAATTGCAGTGAAACATGAAAGGGGAAAGTGGAGCTGTTCAAATTTGTGTGTTTACCAAACCTGTTCATTCCACTTGGCCTCCTCACTGGAGCTCTCCTGTCTCCCTGCACTGGGGAGCCCGACAGAACAAAACAGCACAACTGCTGGAGGAATATCGTTTTAAATCCCCAGTTATGTCTTTAAACGTGGTTCTGCCCTTGAATGACACTCTGTATTATGAATGACACCAGCTGCTGGCTGGTTTCCATCTGCAGGCCACCTTGTTGCAAGTGACAGTGCTGAGGTACCACAACACTCCAGTCAGCTGAGCAGAGCTCCGTTTTGGAAAACCTGGTGGGATTCTCTCTGCTCCCAGGCTTCCCATTCTTTTTTTTTCTTAGAGGCAGCTTTCTAAGGACAGGGAAGAAGATCCCTTGTCCATGTACCACATCATTCTGGGCAGCTTGTTCAATACCTTCCTGCACCTGAAACCAAATGAATGCACAAGAGCATCTGCACAAGTAGAAATCTGACCTATAAATGCTGTGTTACCCGACTCCCTTCTGTCATAAAATAGTAATGGCATGGTCAGTCTCATCCTGCAATGCTAGATAGTGATTACCTTTTTGTACTATTCAAGCCTTACATATATTGTAACTTTCCAATTCTTTCCAGGGGGTTGGTTTTATTTCCCGAAGTGCCTAAGGATCACAGGCCAGGCTCACCAACTGCTCAAGAAATTAGGCAAGTTTCAATGCTTTTGTTGTTTTCCCAGGGAGGTATTTTCACACGGGGGTCACTAAACAAGCTTTGTGTCCCCTCCACCCCTCCGCTCCCCCCACTCCACCCCAAACCCTGGGGATTCTGGGAATGTGGCTGTAAATGACACTACCAGCTGAGATGTGATGGGGGTTGGAGCAGCAGCCGTTTCCTGTCTAGCAGGAACCCGAAGGTACAGGAATGTGGGAAGACTCCAGCGAGCCTCCTTAAGCAGCCAGAGCGGGCTGGGAACTAGAGAAGAGATAAGGGATGCCCTTTCCTCCTCCACCCACTTCAGCAGATAAGCATCATGTGCCTCAGACATCTTGTCCACTGATCTGGGCTTTTCGGCTGCGTCTCAGTATCTGTGACTCTACCTTCCTTCCTCTGCTCCCAGCACACCCCCAGCGGGCTGATAACGGGGACCGGACCTGCCCAGGGATGGACGGGGGGCTGTAAAAGCCCCAGGAGACACCTGTCCCTGCCGGGGAGGGCACACGGATAAGGGACTCAGGCTCCACCGAAAGCAAACCCCTGTGTTTGAGGAGACAGGTGTGCTCTGGCACACGGAGCCAGAGCTGTTTGTTCAGGCAACATCCACAGCCCTGGCTGCAACAGCAGTTGATTTATAGTCGGTTTGGACACCAACACAATCATCAAATTGCAACACCTTGCTCAGCAAACTGCAACAACGTGCCATGGCCCTGTCAGGCAGCTAAGGCACAAACAGTAGAGGGACTGAGAGGTAAAAACTGTGTTTTAAGAGTTGTGTACAGAGGGAGAGACAGTGATGCTGTGAGGAGCGTGATATGTGCTCAGACTACACAGAAACAGGCTGGGGGAAACACAAAGGCACCAAGTTAAAAGTATCTAGAGGCACTAGCAAAGACTGATCACAGATTCCACATCTCTTGTCTCTGGAAAGAAGGCACTAAATAACTGACTGTTCTGCCTTCCAAGCTTGCAGGCTTCAGGCCAAGATAATGACAGTAACACAGGCTGCATGTCATTCCAGAGGATCCCATGATGCTCAGATAGAAGACAGCAGCCAGTTAGGCAGCAGGGGAATTTAGGGCCAGGAGAAACTCAAGATAAAGGAGTAAAATCCTTAGAAAATGGATCTGGGGAATTTAGATACTGTGTACAAACAGAAATAACCTTTCCACCTAGTCACCTCCCCTCCCAACTGCCCTTAGTAATACAACTCCAAAGTTAACTCAGTTAAAACAGCCCAGAATCTATCTGGAGATTCGGAGATCAGAAAGCCTGAGCCTTTTACACTCTTCGGGGTTTTCCTGTTGCTCATCTAAGTGTTTGTCAGGGGATTGTGCAAACGAAAGAATTCTGAGTCCTGGCTTATCGTTGGCCCTGCTGCAGGAGCCAGAAGATAAGAGCAGACAGGACTGGGCCCAGGGAAAAGCTCTGGCACTGAAGTTTTCCTTTTGGGTAAAGAATTGCTTGAAACTAAAAAATTGCATTGATTTGAAGGATTAAAAACCAAAACATCAAATGAAAGCAAAACCAACTGGTGTTAGCAACATTATATGGTTTCCCTTTGGAAAAGAGGAGAATATTATTTTAACACCCTCTTTCCACATTATCCCTTACAATAACATTCCCTAGAAGAGAAGGAATGGCATTTCAGCCCAAGCCCTCAGCTGCTTTCTCTTCAAAGGGTCATTATTACTGACAATTCCAGCAATGCCCCAGGTCCTGCCAGCTTCTGACTAAGCCTTGGCTTGCTCTTACCATCCCTTCCTTGAACTGAATACTCAGGGTGTTCTGAACTGATTGCCCAACTTGATGAATTCCTCCTCTTCTGTGTTTCATCTGACATAAAACTGGAAGAGCTGAGATACTGCTCAAGAGGTGGGGCTTGGGAGCTTTCAATTTCAGTTTTGTTCAACCAGTTTCAAAGCAAGGCAGTAAAAGACAACCCTTATCTGAGCAACTTCTCCTTGTGTGCTATAGAAGCTCATGCTGAGCATTTCTGTGATGATAAACCCAATTATTCAGCTGAGCACATGCCCAAGTGTGTCCCTGAACACAGTGTCCAGGAACTGGGTCCTACACACAGAACTGAGCCCTTCCAGGACCAGCCTGCACCTCCCAGCAATTCAATAAAGTATTTGTAGTCCCCCCCACAAAAAGGGGTCACTTGCTCCTGCCTGCCCACTTGCAGTGATATCCTGAGAATCACAACTGTCAGCAGTCTGGAGGACAGGGGTATTTGCTGTCTCTGCCTGCCCCCAGCCCTCCCCACACATCCTCCTCTGCCAGCCTCTGCTTTGGCTGTGATTGACAGGCTCCTGAATTATGAAAAGGTAGAAAGAGCCTTGGTGAAGCTCAAAGGTATTTTTATCGCAGTTTGTGGCCCCCCACCCCCATCATATATATCACAATAAGAATGCTTTTACACAGAGAAAAAAAAATAAAATCTATAAAGTCCTCAAAGGAACAGTTTTTCTCCTCTCAGCAGCCTGTCCTCAGTCTAGTTCCCTTTTCAATGGGCTGCTGGCTCCTGGCTGTCTGCTGATAGGAAGGATTAGCTACAGAAATGGCACAAGGAGAGAGTCAAAACTCGAGGGGAGCACAGCCCACTGAGCCATTTGTGTGCATCCAGCCACAGTTTCATAACAGAACAGACTGCAGGTGCTGCAATATTGCCTTTCATTCTGGTTGGCCCATCCCCATAAAAGGCAAGAGTCAATCAAGCATGCTTAAAAATTCTGAGAGAGTTTAAAATCAGATAGGAAACTTTAAAGCTATTAATGTAGTCATGCTTTCTCCCTTTCCCATAATTTTTTTGTTTAGAGTTTTTTCCAGTTTAGGGTTTATTTCCAGTTGTTCTTTACAAACATGGACAGATATTTCAATTTGTTTTCACCTCAAATGCTCAGCAATGCTTTCACTCACCATGAAATGTATCCACTTGGGAGTGAAAATGAAATAAAACACAAAGGAAAACACAGAAGCAGCACCAGGAGCACCGTATTTCCATGTGAGTGTTCAGATGTGAGGGCAGATTAACACTGGTGATCACATCTGGGTGCCAAACACCACAATCAGGTGAGCACAGACAAATGCCTCATAATTTTCCCAAGTCACACATGAAGTCATTAGCAAAGTCAAAGACAGAACTTCAGGGGGCTAGACAGCACACAGCAATTCCTTCCCTTTCCCAAATGCTGATTTTTCTGCACTTTGGATGGGTTTTTTTAAATCATTTTGGAATTCTTTTACCTTTGGTCATAGTGGGCACCTTTCCAACAAGACCCTCCACCACAAGGCTGTGGAAGAGCTCTTCCCCATGTGCAGGCAGGAGCTGAGAGCCCTGGTAACCAACCACCCTGTACCCCTTCCACCACTCAGACCTTTAGGGTGCTCACTCCATTACCTACCTACTGCCTTTCAGGACTTTTTTAATGTGACAGAATTATTTTGGGGACAGACTATGCAAAAAGGCACTTCTGTGTCTAACTCCCATTGAAAAACTATGAGGCTTAAGGAGCTTAAACCTTTGAAATTCTCTGTTGGCTCCAGCAGAACAGTGGTTGTGTGTACACAGTGCAGTTTTATATTTATTTCCTAGCAGTGTAAAAAGTCTTCTTCTCACCCTTTTCAAGTACATGAGCACAAGTAGGCCAAGGCCTACCTTCCTGTTTTAAGAAGTGAAAGCGCTGGGGCAGACTGCCAGAGGACTTAATATAGTCTCAGATCTAAATTTAACAACAATAACATGGCTCCAGTCTGACCCTACAAAGAAAAGTTTGGAGAAAAAAAAAAAAAAGACAGAGAAAAAAAAAGAGCAATTCTTCACAAATTAAGAAAACAATAAAGGTCCCTTTCAAGTGTCAAGGAATATTCTTAGCCAGCCTGCAACACCTAAATCAAGAGAGAGGTTGTTAAAATGGCATAATACCAGGAAATTCGCCTACAGGGTTTACTTCCTCCTTGGAGACTCCAGCCTGGAGTGCCGGAGTCAGTGTGCTTGCCATGGGGGGGTGGAGGGAGGAACAGGGAGCTGACTAAAGCGACTCCATAAAAAAAAAAAAAAAACCCAAAGCTGGATATCAACACGGCAGCGTCTAGATCTAAGATGATACAAGCAGCCTTCCTGGCCCGAGATTCCGAGTCACATCAATAGGCTCTTTAATCCTTTCCCACCCAACATTTCCTGACACCCAGCGCACAAGTCAACAAGTTCAAGCCCAGCACAGAAATTAGCGCTTGCACACAATACACGGAGTGATAACGCGCCTGTATTTATAGCTCGGAGGCAGCCCCCTCGGAGCAGTTAGTAAAGATCCTGGTGGGAAGAAAACACAGCTAGAAGAAAGTTATTCAAGTAAGTTAAAGATACACCTGAACCCTCCCTTCCTCTCCCACCCCTTTCTGAGGTCATAACATCACAATATAGTCTCCTAAGCAAGGACGTTCCTCCGGGACACTCTGATAGGGAAAGTGTGAACAACAAAAGCCCATTGTTAGCAGGGAATGGTGGTGCCACTTAGACCCTCGTTAAGTTCCCCAGGGGCTGCGGTTTGCGTTATGCAGGCTTAAAAATAAAAGGCACTGGGACAAGGGACAAACAAATAATGAAGTCATTTCCATTTACCTAGACCGGCAAGGGGGTTGCCAAGCAGGGTAACCGGTTATTGCTGGGTGTTAGCAGCATCTCTGCCCTGGGACTCCCACCTCCTCCACTCCACACTTCTCCCAGCAAATTTTCCACATTAAACTACTTGAGGAGTTCAGCTCCATCACACAAGTACATGTCATGTGCATGATACCCTCGGACCACTAACACATCTTGCAAACCTTCTGTATTGGGATATTGTAATATTCTTTCTTGTCAAATATCTACTGCTCCTCCACAGAACAGGAATACGCCTTTTGAAAGGGCTCTCAGGGGTTTACTGGGTATCATTCCCGAGTTCAAGGGAGGTTTTTAAAGGAATACCTTAGCTGCACAGTGTAGTTTGTTTGCCTGCCCTCAAATTACTACTCCTGAGCTGTAAGGTTGAGAAGTTACATCACCTAATGTTCCATCTACTGAGCTTGAAATCCATTTGTGTGACAAATACCTCACTCTGGGCACTGTTGGGCTGCTCCAGTGATTCTTTCCTAGTCTCCCCCAGAAGAACTTTCCATCACACCAAAAGAGGAGCTGTGGAAGGGCTCAAGGGGAGTCACCTTGAGTCAAGATTAAAGTAGGAGCGTTAGTGGCTGGAGGAGTGTTAACCAAACACCAGCAGCTCCACTTGGATCCAACCTTTGGAACAGCCAGAGGCTCCTGTGCTGCTTCTTTCCTCCAACTTCATCCTTGTCAAGGAGTGCCACTGAAATGCTCCCTCAAACATGCACTGAGGACCAAAGAACATCAATCCACATTAACTGTATTAATTTGCCCCAAAGGTTTGAACGTGAAAAGATCTGAAAAGATGCCATTTCCCAGCAGTCATGGCTCTTCCCACTCCAGGCTTTCCTTCTCCCCATCTGAGAAGAGTGAGGGAAGGCAGTATTTCGATCTGAAGAATAAAAAATAACACTCTGGAGAATTGAATTACACAACTTTGTACCTCAGTTCAATGGTAGTATTTTCCTCATTCTCTTCCTCACAGTATTGGTATCTGGACTGATATGGTTACACAAAATTGTCAAATTTCATCAGGAAAAAAACAGAGGAGTTTCTAATGATCATGGTTTCAGGGAACAAATTGAAGACATAAGACACAGGAGGAGGAAAAATCAGAAGGCAAATGTAAAAACAGCAGATGTGTTTTTAGATGTCTTTTTTTTTTAATCTCATCATTTTTAAGCCAGTCTCCATTTGGGAAGGCCTGATTCACAGATTCAAAGGCTTGTGGTTTTCAGGGCTGCAAAGCTGAAATGCCAGAATATCCTTGTGATTGTGAGGGGGGCTGAGCTGAGCTGAAGCTGAAGCTGTGGAGTTCCTGCAGCCTGTTCTGTGAGTAGTTGGTGCCCAGTTTGGAGCCTGGACTGTGTGTCCAGGTGGGAAAGGGTCCCTGTGCAAGTGCTGTTTGCCCACCCTTCTGCCCTTAACACAAAATAAACCAACCTTCACCACAACTGAATAATCGTGAAGCTTATTTAACATTTGATTTTATTCCAATCACAAACCACTCCAAAATCCCACATCATGTCTGTTTCCATTTGTTCCATGATTGCATATTTTAACATGTGGTTATTTCTGGCCATAACTGATTATCAGTAATGAGGAGAAAGTTGCCCACTTCAATCCTGAAGGAGAATCCTAGGAAGTAGTTGTGCCCAAAGCTCATCCTCTTTTTCCCAGCAGCATGGATCCTCCATATGGAAACAACAAGTCTTATACCTGCAGTGTCCTGGAAGAAAGGATTGCCAAAAAAACACAGAGCAGCCACTCCTCTCTGCTCTGTCTCGTGTTTGTGATGGTTTGTTAAAATTGTGATGGTGGTTAAAATGGTTTGTGATACAGTGATTCATGTTTTTCCTTTCCCTCAGCTTTCCCATCTAGAGTATTTATTTTCACCTTGGGTGGGCTGAGAAATACAGTTTTAGGACGCTTCAGTATGCAAATAAAATATTTATATGTGCTAAGTATTATTTTGTTTACTCCTGCAGTGGTACAGGCAGCTGTGTCAGGATTAAGGCTGCACAGCAATTTCCAGTTACAGAGGAGGTTTCCTCATGTGAGAACAAAACACTGTGTAATCAAACCTTTATAAATCCAATACTACAACAAAGACTAGAGGTTTGTTTCACATTTACACTAAGGCTCCTTTATGCCATTCTGGCAGTAAAATATGAGATTTCAAGTGTATGTAATACTTAAGTCTTCCTGGTACTACTTGTAGCAGTGGTTGAGTAGGAAGGCAAATTGAATATTTGATTAGTTCACAGTAAGTCTGGTGAGGAGATGCAAAAATAGAAGTTTTAAACTGAGTGCTCACTGGGACCTGAGCTTGCCCTTTAAGGCTTCTTTTGGGTACCAAGTGGCCTCTACCCACAGGAGTCAGACCCTAAAAGCAGGGTCTGACAATCTCAGACAAAAGCTGTTCTTTTAATGAAATCATTTTAGCCCAGTTCTTAGACATGATAAACATTTTCTGCCCAGGCCTGGCATTGCTGACATCCACAGTCAGGCTTTCTAAACTCCCAAATTGACACCTACATTGACACCAAAATTTGAGTGCAGAAGCTGGGAAATCACTGCTGAGCTCCTGAGTGAAAGGAAAGGTTGTTCTCTACAGACAACTCAAAGACCTGAGAGAAGATTTCAGGAAAACCTCTGCACAGACCCACTGTGGGTGAGGGTCACAGAGCCACAGGAGCAGCTCCATGGGGGAAATGGTGTTTTATTATCTTTCTTTATATTTTCATGTGTTTAGAAGAAGGCCTCTGAACTGTGAGGTCACTGTCTAAGGCAGAGGAAGCCTCAGCAGTGCTGCAGTCAGTACCATGGCAGCTGGGGTGGTTCAGGATTCACACACAGTTCCGGATATGAGGATCAAATGAGCCACACAATGAAATACATTTGTTAAGGAAATTGGCACTGCTAAAAAAGAAACACTCTGTGGAGAGCCAAGGAACATCTAAGGCTCCTTAACCCAATTAGCTAAACACTCTTCTGCTGCTGAAAAAAAAAAAAAAAAGAGAACAAAAACCACCTCGTGAAATTGAGCTGAGTGAGTTTGGGGTGGAAAGTGAATATCTTGATAAAGTGTCGGTATCTCTGCCTGCCAGAGCTATTAGCCAAGAGTCTGCTGAGTCTAGACAAAGGTTTGATTTTGAATTGAAAGGGGAATCATTTGCAGAGAGTAAAGCAATTTAGGTTTGGAAAAACAACCATGAATTTTTAACTATTAACCCAAAAGAGAGACAAGGAGCCTCTGCAGGCACATAAGGCTTTTAAATATTACCCACTGCCCAGGAGGTCATTGAGATTGGAGTGATTTTAAGATCAGAGAGCTTCATTAGGCCAAACCATTTAATGTACCCAAGGGCTGGAAGGAAGAGATGAGATTGTTGGAGCTAGAGATGAGAAGGGAGAATTCTGTGTTCACATCATTTCCTGAAATCTTTGGTTCTGCTCCATAACATGCCAGCAACAAGCAGCAGCTGACAGCCAGGAATCACAGAGGTGATGAGCACAAGGTCCCAGATTGTCCCTGTTCATTGCATGAATGCACAAAAGACAGAGACAGAAAGCTTGTTCCTTGATTTGTGTCTCAGAGTGAATTCCAGATATGAAATTATTTCCCATTCAAGAACTTCTTCCTCACTGAGTTGGTTTCAAATAGAAAAGGTCTAAGTCATTTAATTTATTTTAGGAGATCTGTGTTGGAAAAAAGTTGGAAGTGAGCAGGCTGGAGACAATGAGGGAAAAGAAAGGGAAACACACAAGTGCAGCACCTGAGAGAGGCTCAAGGCCCTGGCCAGAAGGAAGGAAAGGGATCCTTCTTTCCTGCAGGGATACACATGTGACATGGGTCTGGATCTGTAGCTGGGTGGACAGACTGGTGGGAAATCACAAATTCCTCCTTCAAAGCAAAGAACTCCTGTAGGAACTGACTCTTCTTCAACAGTTTCTTCAGATGAACAGTAGAGGAAACCACACTGAGCTTTGCAACCAAAACAAATGAAAGGCAAAGATCTGTCTGAGATGCTTCAGGGACCCAGAGAAGCACCAAGTCCCTGTGCCAGTGTCAGCAGGCTGATGTAGGAAACCTGATTGCTGTTTGATCCACCACACATGAGCAGCAGGTCTAATCGCTGCTGCAAAAAGGAGGCTCTGACTGGTCTCAGCACAACAGATGGGGTTCAGCAGGGCCAGGCTGTGTGTCTGGGCTCTGCAGCGACCCCACACGCTGTGTGCTACAGCCATGTCAGCTTGTAAAATTAGCACAGGGGCAGTTGTGTTCCTACAGGTCCCATGGGCAAAATGTTACAAGAGGCTGGAGATAAGAGCAGGGCACAAAAAAAATGGGAAACCAATGAAATAATGAAGAAACAGTTTCTTCACCTTCTGTGGCTCTGTGTCATGCAGAGGAGCCTGAAGGCATCTGGTTTGATCTCACTTTCCTAAAGTGTGGATATGGTTTGACACTCCTTTGGTGGCTTAATAACATCCAGTTGCTCTGCACATCGGTCAGCATTTCCCAAAGCTTGAAGCGTGGGCAGATGGGGAAACTGAGGCACTGAGAGGGGACTCTGGTGGCATCACCCCAGATTGTGGCTGCACCCCCGGCCCGTGCCCTGTCCAACAGTGCCTTCTTGTGGGGAGACAACATTTGTGCACAGAAAAGGGGTGGTCATCAGACTCCAAAAAAGCACAAAAACCCACCTACTTAGGTCTAAACTGCTGTGGGCACGTGACTCTATTCCTGTCCTCTAAGAATTATCCTTCACTTGGCAACTTTGCTGTACATATTCAAGCCAGGCTATTTGAGATGATGAGGAGTCGCCCTGGCCTTTGAGGATCCCTGGCAATCAAGCACCAGGAAATCTTGGCTTTAGTAGCCACCAGCAGATTCAGCCACATGGCACTGCAAAGGTCACAACAGGGCAATGGGACAAACATATTTTTCATAAGGCACAAGGCATTCAGTCTCTGCTTTTGTGTTCTCATGACAATGATTGTAATGACGCAGCTGGAGTGGGAAATGGCCCAGCATAAATCCATCCTGGCAACAATACTGTGTAACAAAAACTGTAAAAGGAGGCAGGCATGTTTAGGATAAGTTGGAGATAGTAATCTGGGTATTATTCCAAGGCCTCACTCAGACACTACACTGAGGAGATCCTGATTGTGTCACCTCGGCCCCATACTGCACATATCCTTTGCAGGAGAACAATGTAGACAGGAGCCTCTTGGCCCATCTGAAAATCTGGGAGGTGATTCTCCAAACAGGAAAAATGCCATTAGGCAGTGTGTCTGCCACAGTCACTGCATCAGGGAGTTACAACCACAGCTCCTCTGCCATGGGCAGCAGTGCTGCAGTAAACACAGACACAGTGGTTTGCATCCGTGGAAGAGAAGAGCAGAACAGAAACTGCCATGAACAAGGCAAGGAACAGCTCTGACAGGTATGGCTGGAGATGAAGAGGACATATTTTATCCAAAGGGAGCTCTCCTGGACTTCTGTATGAGCACTCACATCTACACCAAAGAACTGAGAAAGTGGGCAGAGGCAAAGTAGCTGCAGAGGTGGTCAGGAATTCACTGATCTTTTGAGATCTTTTATTGGAAAAGTCAATTATCCAAACCATAAATTCCTCCCACCCTGAGAATGTAGCATCACTGGAAAAAATGTGGTGGGAACAGCATTCTCCGGGTCACTCTGAACTTCCACTCAAGAAGAAAACAAAACCCAGAATAATTAAAAAGCATCTGCCTGGGGAAGGTCCTTGAGCTCCAGAAGCCTCCAGTTTACAGCTTGTCTTCTCTCCCCCAGGAAAGTGCTGTGTTGTGACCTATTTTAAGGGACAGCTGGGACAGTTTTCTCCCAGGGGGCTTTTGCCTGCTTGCCAGTCTCACCCAGTACCTTTCAGCAGAGACACCTGGAGCTTTGATCTCACATCTACCAAGTGGCCACCATGGCCACCAGACTGTGGGCTTCTCCAGTCTACCTGTATCTCACACTCAGAAATTCTTCCCTAGGGCAAAATTTCCATTGGTGTTCAGAAACAGCCTAAGTCACTCTCTTTTTCCACTAAAATTAGCCATACAAATGAAGAGATACCAGTATAATTATACCAAGGAAAATTGAAACACCTCCTGTGTGGAGAAGCACTTGTTGATGGACTGAAAGAGGACAGGTGAGAGGTGAAAGAAGAGTCTTTCCTTCTAACACACATTGCAAGTAGAATGTGCATTAGAGAACACACACTACTGTGCCTTTGTAAAATTCTATAGGAGCATATGGGGAGAGCTTTCAGCATCTGTCTTAGCAAAGAAAAATTACAAGCACAAACCTTCATTCTTACTACAGCATTTCTCCTAGAGTTCCCAGATGACTGTGCAGACAAACTACAACATCCTTAGGGGAATAAAACCGAGGCACAGGAA
>VYZS01053517.1:0-42521 GCA_013400695.1 Neodrepanis coruscans | reverse complement strand
GGTACAACCTCAGGATAGGGACATGTCAGCCCCTGACCACACATGACTATTCCTGCTGGCCCAAATCACCAGAGGGCACTGGGGGCTCTGCCAGCCCAAATCCCAGCAGGAGACTGAAAGACACCCAGGCAAACTTGGCCTCCCATCCCAGTGGAGATTAAAGTGAAAAAGCTACAGCTCATACTCTTATAATGAGAGTTCCTAAGGCTGCTGCTCATCACTCACAAATGAAACACACCTCAGAAATTAAAATACTGATTTGTTGATATTCCACCAGCAGCATCAATGGCATTTGCTGTCTACCAGGGATCTTACTTTTTCATACCTTTGCTCACAAAAGGTTGTAAGTAGACCTGGTTCCAGGCCAAGATCATGTTTAGAGACAGCTCCTAAAAATCTTATTTAAAACAATTTGTGAGAGCAAATTTTTAATGAGAACTATGTTTTCTGCCCCAAAACCAAACACACTGATACAAAGCCTGATGCAAATATAAAGATGCCTCATTCCAGAGCAATTAATTCCACATCCCATACATGACCAAATAGATCAAAATCCACGCACAGAGACAACAGTAGCTACAACAGAAAGACTTTATCATTTTGCCCATCACATAAGGGCATCAGAAGGCATCAGATTTCTAGATAATTACAGGATCCTTGTTTTAGAGACCCAAACATGGGCTGACTTTCAGAAGAAACCAAGACAAGAACTGCCAGCAAACCAAGTAGACCCCAAGATCTTTTGGGTTGCTAATACTCCCAAGGATCAGTTCCCTCGGGTATGAAGGTTTTGTCAATCAAATATCTCAGTCCTCAGCAGTACCACAAATAACAAATTACTGAGGAACACATTTCCTTCCAGCTTATCAGTCTGCCAGTGCATGTGGTGTTAACGGGTATGGTATTTCAACACAGATACAGATAAATACAGATACTTCTGCTGGTGCAATTAATTTTTAATAAGGCTTTTTTGATATTGCTGTCACTGCAGCCACGCTGAAGAAATTATCTCTATTATCTCTATTGAGCTGTGAAGTCAAAAACATGAACATCAAAAACATGAAGTCAAAAAACATAAACACTCCTGTTTAACTCCTCCAAAAGGCAGTAACGTTGTACTTTTTTTCAGACTACAGGTTGAACTCAGAATGGACAAGGTTTCTCTGTCCTTAACTTTGGGTCTTGTCTCTTGGCCTTGAACTAATTCTTCCGGATTTGCATTTTGTGCCGAGTATTGTCACCTCCTGCTCCTTGGCTGGGTGCATTGTGATACAGAAGAGGTGCTAATCCTCGAGTAATTAGCACCTCGTTGGGAGGTCAGGAAGAGGTCAGGAAAGTGGGCTTGTTTATTTTTCGTGAGAATTCTGGTTTGCTCCTTGTTTTCATTAGGGCTGTGAGATGTTGAGGTGTTCCAGCTCTGATCATCCAGGCTGATGCTGTGCAGAACATGCCCTTGCTCAGAGGAGTAAACCAGCCGTGATACTCATTTTGGCACTCCCAACCCTCCTCAGTCACCTCATGACGGGATCCCTGGCTTTCAGTTCTGCCTGGAGCTGGTCTCTCTCCAACTTTCTGCCGGCAAATAAACATTTGCACAAACTCTGTGTTGTGTAGTTGGCAGAAATACATTCACCTGCTCAACGGGATCATGGGATTCATGACTCCTGTTTCAGACATCAGTGATTTTCTTACAGTGAGCCAGACCTAGGACCCCAAATTTTCTTTAATGCTTCTTCTAACAAAAGAATGGGACAATTTTAAGAACCAAAATAAATTCCATTCACCTCCAAACCAGCCAGGAAGGTCATCTCAGGGGACAGTGGTCTTCCTTTAAAACTGCAGTGTGAGATCTCTTCCTCCCTCAGCTGCTGATCTGTTCTAACTTGGATGAGGAAGCCTGGCCCTGCTGGTTTCTTACCACCCAACACTCACACAGGACCAGTTCTCCTCACATGGCTCCAAACAGCCCATAGGCCTTTTTACCATCTCTGGAACACTGGTCTCTAAATTGAGGGCACTAATTTGCCTTCAATTGCCATCACCAGATTGGCAATACATAGTAGGTCCATCAGCAAAGCAGACCATGCCAACGCCAACCAGAAACACACAGACAGCCAGTGCATGTCCTGTACACACAAGGCGTTCCTGGAGATTCCATCTCCATTGGGGATCTAACTGCCCTGGATTCCCCATGGCAAAACATCAGGGTCTCCTGCCACACACCTTTCAGAGATATAAAAATACACCCATAAAAGCTCAAAAGGATAATTTTGACCCTGACAACCTTCCAAAAAGTAGTAACTGCTGGTTTTTAGGGACAGAGTGTGGTGGTGCTGATTTGGAAGGCTATATCCACTATTTATAGTTCTTCTATATTTACTGGGGTATTCAAGGCAGGACATCACAGCAAGCACAAGGGACAAGGGAATTCCAGCTGCACTGTGCCAGCACCTCTGCTCTCATCACAGGTACCTCTGTCAGGATGTGTCATACTGCAAAAGGGCACTTCCCAGAGGACTGAGCACATCCAGACATCTCTATCTAAAGAATGCTTTGGAATGCCAACAGAAGCCAACAGTAAATGGAGATGCTTGCTTTCATGGAAAGGCCAGGACAACTGCACTCTCTAAGGAGTGTTATATCCTTTTTCTCACAGTTTGAATACTCAGACTCCAGAAACTTCTCATTTCTCTAGAAAATGCAGGCACTTGTAAGCTCCTCCATCTAAGAGCTGTCAGTACTACCCTCACTCCCACTCCCCCATCCATTCCCAGGCTAATCCAAAGAGACTGCAGAGGAAGAAATGCTTGGACTTAAATCAGCACCAGCAATGCCAAGGGAGCCGTTACTGTTCGACTCCCCTGTTCCTGAGTGGTGTCTGTTAAGATCAATGAACCCCTGTGCTGGGCCCAGCACACAAATTATTAGCCAGCAGCCACATTAACTCTTACCACAGTGTCTGTAATGACACAGCATCTATGATCACTGTCTTCCATCAGGAAAAAATCAGGCCTGGTTAGTATTTCCCACATCTTCGTAGCAAGGTTCCTTGTTATCTATTTGTGAAAATGATTTTTAAATGTATAATATATAAAACACAGACTTAAATTTTTTACGGATTTGGCCAGTTCTCAAGATTTCAACCTATATGGAATGATCCAAATATGTTTCCAATATATTTCAACACATACAGTTGTCATATTCAGACCTGTATATTTTACTTATTAGTAAAACTGGCCAAGTATGTGCTATTTTTCAATATAGTTGCTCTATCGCCTCATATATTTTAGAGACATGATTGTACAGCACATTTTAGGAAAGATATTACAAATGAAGAGAGATCATTTTTCTCTTACAGCAAGGATGTGGTTTGCTGAACCATTTGGAAGACAGGACCTAAACTGGATTGTTGTCACTGGGGACGGACTCTGGAGGGGAATGAGGGCAGAGGTTTGTGTGCCCACAACAACCTGCTCATGTGCTGGTTTTTAGATGCAAGACTAAGGAGAAGAATAATCTGGTCTATCTATCCAAAATAGACTTTGGGTTCAAGAAACAGGGAAAGGTGTATGTTAGAGATGACATAACCCAATTCTCTAACATTATTAAGCTTGCATTCACACTGATCCCACATGGACACCTGATCCCAGCATTTCTCAGTGATTTCACATTGCCCACAGACCTCACATTCATTACACAGGGAGAAAAACAGTAACTTGCTCACTAGTAGGAAAGACCTACAAGGAAAAAAGTCAGAAGGAGAAGGGCCCCCCCAAACCTTCCAAAACTCTTTGGTCAACAAACAGCTTTGAATCCTAAATTGAGTCCAGAGGATTAAAGAGCTGACCCAGGCTGTTGGCTCATTCTTTAGGTTTCCCCAGGATGGGCAGAGCACTCAGCAGCTTTAATCAGGTGTATCAGATCAGTAAATCAGAAGCAGCCACATTCAACCACACTTAGTTTTCCCAAGATTTGCACTCCTAGTACAGGGTAAAGGACAGCACAGGACAAGAATGACCAGCCAGGACACTTCACAAGCACTGCCAACTTCAAAGCCTGTGAAACTCCTAAGTCCTGTCACTAAATTCCACAGAGTCAGCTACAGCTTTTCTGTGAGACTTATACAGGAGATGGATAATCAGATTTGTCAACATCTGTAGATGTGAAACAAGTATGGCCAAACCAGTCCTGCACCGGATTAAGGATTTCCAGATGGCCCAGGGCCAGAATGCTGGATATGAGCAATTCCAAAATCACCTACACAAGAAGGAGGGCAACAGATGAGAGTTAAAAAGCAGTGGTTTCCAGGAAAAGAAAACAAAAATACATAAACTAAGAAATATAAAATTTCCCCAAACAAATCAAACCAAGAAACCAAGCCCCAAGAGTTCTGCATTCTTGTTTATTTTTGCATCACCCCAAGAGCACCCCATGAACATGGCAAGAGTTGCATTCTCAGAGGCTCTACTGCCTCCTTTCTCTTCACTTAGCAGCATTTTACAGCACACATAAGACAAGGGCAAGATTTATGCCTCAGCATGGAAAAGCTGCCATCCCAAGAGCTTTGCACAGCTTTCCCCCTTCTCTCTCTTGCCTCTTGTTTTGCAGTAGCTTGGTAACATATTTAGAAGGCACGTGGTGTTGCTGGCCACATGCTCATGTTTTCTCTTGCCTCCTACACATTTGCAGATATTTCACTCACTTACATGGATCCCTACACTGTCATGGAGATGCCTTTTAATGCTCATTTCAAAAGCTGTTCTTATGGTCACAGCACAGCACAGAACAAGGAGAAGCTTGAACTTTGCCCCCACAGGAACAGAATCATGAAGCTGTAAGACATCCCCAGGTATTTGTACTTGAAATGAAGCCACCACATCTCTCAAAAGAGCCCAGACTTGTATAACTTTCAAGTCTTATACCATACACAGACCAAAAAAACAGCATTAAAATTATTCAAAAAGCATTTTGTTTAATACAAAATATCATTCCTTGATTTATTTTGTTTTACCACCAGCTGAAGAATGATACATTGGTTTTCATGAACAAACCAGACCCCACACTTGCTGCAAGGCTGAGCACAAAAACCCACATGGAGAAGTCCTACCCAGAACCCCCAGACCTGTGACTGGGAGCTCACAGATATTTGAATGACCTGCTTGTCATTCCTACAAGGGTTATTTTCTAGATTTGCAAGTTCCTAATTCAGCAATTTCCCTGCTGTAACCTCAGAAGGTACAAGTAAGATCCTGATGCCTGCACCAAGCCTAACTTTGACTTTATTTTGACTTAAGCTCACACCTACAGAGTAAGTTTTGAAGTAAGTTTCTTAAAAACAGAAAAAGAAGATTCTCTCTTAGGTACTATGGAAACTTCTTTTTTACAGCAAGTGAGGAATAAATGAAGAGTTAGAGATATGTCCTGAAGGCATGCTACTCTATTCTGGAGTGACTCTTTTTTTTTTTAGGCACAATTTAGNAAGCATTTTGTTTAATACAAAATATCATTCCTTGATTTATTTTGTTTTACCACCAGCTGAAGAATGATACATTGGTTTTCATGAACAAACCAGACCCCACACTTGCTGCAAGGCTGAGCACAAAAACCCACATGGAGAAGTCCTACCCAGAACCCCCAGACCTGTGACTGGGAGCTCACAGATATTTGAATGACCTGCTTGTCATTCCTACAAGGGTTATTTTCTAGATTTGCAAGTTCCTAATTCAGCAATTTCCCTGCTGTAACCTCAGAAGGTACAAGTAAGATCCTGATGCCTGCACCAAGCCTAACTTTGACTTTATTTTGACTTAAGCTCACACCTACAGAGTAAGTTTTGAAGTAAGTTTCTTAAAAACAGAAAAAGAAGATTCTCTCTTAGGTACTATGGAAACTTCTTTTTTACAGCAAGTGAGGAATAAATGAAGAGTTAGAGATATGTCCTGAAGGCATGCTACTCTATTCTGGAGTGACTCTTTTTTTTTTTAGGCACAATTTAGTAAGGTAATAGGGAGGTCATTAATTCTGTGAGTTGAAAGATAATTTTAAAAATGAGAACTCATTTCCTGAAAACACTTAGCTGTGTGAAGCCTGGGGAAAACTAGTTAAGAAGTTATATTGGCTAAATACAGGTAAATGTTGCTCGGCCTTCCACTGTTGATGAATTTCACAGAGGATCTAAAATCTCCAAACCCCTCAAAAACATCCATGAACCTTCTCAAGAGTGCAAACAGAGAGAGAAAGGCATGAACAGGGAATGGGTCAGGGGGGAAGAGAGAGGTCCTATTTCCATCCTGCCTTTTAGCAGCAGTCACCTTCAGGACCTGAACCAACCAAGTAAAACAGACACAGAAAATAAACATAAGCCACAAAAACCTCAACCCTCACAGAGACCATTTAGAAGGAGAAACTCACAGGGCTTCTCCATTCCACCTCACCCTACTCATCAAATATTGATAAAGAACAGCAGTGGCAGTTGTTAGCTAGAGCTGGTAACGGAAGCATGGAAAGTAAAAATCAATGGGATTTTTTTATTCTGATGAAGAAAGGAAAAGCTGTGTGTGCTGTGCCAGAGTGTGCTGCATGTGGCCATCAGCATTTTTGTGGGAGGCACAGGGATGGACACATCTGAACATGATTTGGTGCAGACAGACACATTCCAATGTCTATGAAGTCACATTTCTGCATCCAGTGGTAAAACTGAGCAGTGTCAGAGACACACTTTGTACACTTGTGTCTCCAGAAGGACAAATGTTCAGCATGGTCAGGAGGGACTGTCCATCAATCAGCTGAGTTGAGTAGGCTCCCATGTACGGTTTTTGTTGTGCTGTTTCTTGCCCTGAGTACAAAGATGTATTTTCATTTTATTGGTTTGCAAAGACACTCAGGAAACCTCAGTCATTCCATCCTTGCCTGTGTAGCTAATGAGCTCCTTGGTCATTAAGATGTACCACGTTTAGCACTTCAGCTTTCAGTGAGAGTGTTTTGTGTACTGACATTAAAGCAGCAGCAATTAATAGCTATTTACCATGTAAAAATCATCTTACTGCAATGCAGTGATAATCCCCAGGTACCACCATGCAGTCTGAGCAGCTCAGTGATAACTGGCTTGTCTAAAAGAGAAGCCAGAGATGACTTCAGAACACACTTGGAAGTCTGCATTGATTGTCTCACCTGTATCACACACAACTCTTTCACTGGCTAATGGAAGAGCGAGGTCTTGAATCCAGGTACTTCCTAACCTGTCAAAATTACAGCAATCACAGCCTTACATTACAGCACTCGACCTCTCCTTTTTCAACTGGGCTGGTTTGGAGCAGGATGCTGAACAGAAGGTGTGATTAATCAGCCCTGTCAAACTGATCTCTTTCAGCACCAATGAGTTCACTTAAAATGTGTGTGCAGAGGGAAGGCATGGGAGGTTTTAAAGGAAAAGGATTCTGCAATATAAGCCAGTGGAATTGGGGTTTTCCCGTTTTTCTCAGGTCACAGTTGCCTTTCAAAGCAGTACTGCAACATAAAAGGTAGAAATCCCCTGAAGGAAGACAAATAAGACCCAAGTTGATAGAATAGTTCAGCTCTTCAGTTTCCCACAATTGGCACTGACTATTGGATACACAAGAAGAATCCACCTTGTCCTCTGCTTAAAGCCCAAATTTCAAGCCTGCTGAAGTGAGCAGAGACTCTGGCTTAGTTTTGTTCTGGGGTATTAACCCATTAGAAGGGAGGAAGCAGTTGCTGGTACTTGGATTCCATTAGAATAGCAGCTTTTCTTGTTTTCTGAACCCAAAGAACAATGAAATGTACCATCTGTTTTCTCACAGAAATAGCCCCCAACACCCTCTAGGCTGAACTAGAGGAAACTCTTGGGATATTCTCTTTTCCTAAAGCACAGTCAGATAGATTCAAAAGTTCAACAGAGATTCTGCACAATGCCAAAGGGGAGTTTCATGCCTGAAGATGTGAATTATGAGATCTGGTCTTAGTCTCTTGTGCTGTACTTAGAAGGTGGCAGAGGACAGAGGTGCAGCAGGGACCCTGCCCAAGGCCCCACAGCTCTCCAGACATTCAACTGGATGCTGCATTTTAAATGGAACTGTGTTTCCATTCCTACCCAGCAAAGCACCAACCCATGCCCAGTTGGAAACACTTCATCAATCCATGGACAGCAAATGTTTACTGATTCAGATCCAGGTCCCATCAAGCAAGGAGCACATTCCAAATTAAACTCTCTTAGTGACATAACCTCACTTTTACAATAGATTATGAGAAATCTATTCAACTTAGACTAAGCTCAGTGAACACAGCCCTCTGTGATATGATCCCCATAATGTGATCAAGCAGAGGGTATTTAGATTAAACCAAACTACATTTGTTGGATTAAGTTTATAGATGGACTAAGCCAAACAAAGACCACAAAAGGACAGCACTCCTATCTACATGTTCCTGTTGCTTTCTTTCCATCAGCACCAGTGATCCTACCACTGCCCAACCAGCCAGCTCAGCTTTCTGATCCACAAATCAGCATAGCAAAACTAGGAAAATAAAAAAGAGAAAGAAGGAAGTATCTGAGCTTTCAGCTGGATCAGTGAGCTGATTTACTGCCCCTCTGTAAGATCACTGGTGCTGACTCAAGGGAAAACACAAAAACTCACAATGGAAGGAAGGAAAGAACATGAGCACAGTCTAAGAATGGCTTATACCAACAAGGCCACTGCATTTTTTAGGAGTCAGCCTGGGTATCTCAGCACTGCACTGCACTGCAGAGTTATACCCAGGGAGACCAGGAAAAGAAGCAATTAGTAAGCAGAATTCAAGCTCTAGTGTTAAAGGTATTTTGTACATCCTGTAGGATCCAGCAGCAGCCCTGGAGTAAATGTCACATCATCTGAAGAAAGGATTTGATGAACCCTCACAAGCCACAAACTCCTTTGAAGAGGAAAACTGAACTAAGAAAAGCCATGTACAGCATCTTTTTGTACCTAGTACAAGTCTGGCCCAATATATATATCCCTGCCTTACAAAGGTTTGCTTTTCTCTCAGGCTTACAGGCTATCCTAAGGATGCCATATTCTGCAGGCTGGTGTCTGCATGGAAGAGGCAGGAGTATTTTGATTGTAAGACAGAACTGATTCTTCATGAGGCTGAGATTTGGAACTTAGGTTTTGAAACAAATCACTGTGGAGCTTTCACTCACTTTGTGCCTGCCTTAGTAAAAGTGACGTGCTGTCAAAGGAGTTTAAAGGCCTCATACATCAGTTCTGGGATTACATTTTGAGAGGAAGGAAGAGGCAGAGAATTTCAGATGTCTAAGCCTTTCACCCAAGAATCTGCACATTGTGATAATTTATAAAAAGCTTAAAATCACCTAAATATCAGTATATTAAAATTTAATTTTAGATTGAAACTGTTATCTGAATTCAGTGGCCTGTGAGTTATATTATCTACTCGGAACATCCTACCCAGAGAAGCTATTAAAGTACTTTCTGTAATTATTATTTAATATTGAACATTTTATAGCAGTAGTGCCTTGAGGCCAAACAAGTCTTAGTCTTGTGTTACATTTGTGTGATATGTAACACAGTTGTAACAGCTCAAGGACACTAATTTTAAAGTAATTTAGGCATTGCACTACTGCAAGGCCCCGAGTTGTTTTTACACTTACGGTCCATTTTTAGGAGGAACTGGGGACATGAACATCTTATGGTTTCTAACAAAAATAAGATACAATCATTGCTTCTTCTCTCTGTCCTGATCACACCTTTCCTTCCATTTCCTGCTGGGAGCACAAATAGCTGTTTTAACTTTTCCATGTCTATCTGTGTATTTTAACACACCAACACCTCCTATATGAGCAAGACTTACACCTGGTATGTGTGAACCTCTGCCTGCAGAATTCTGAGTGGACCTTTACAAGGAAATCACCACACTGTCACCACTGCTCGTCCTGGCCTTGCATATTCAAATCAGGCCTTATCCAATTTCAGGGTGATGAACATGATCATAGCTTTATCTGTCATTCTGTTCAGCCAAAATTTCCATGTGATGAATGTCAGTAAATATGTGACAGCCCCGGATTTGGAAAAGCTGGGTCTTTGAAATAAAGGAGCAGCAACGACAGAAAGTAGAGAAGGTACAAAGAGGATCGTTAGCAATTCTCACAATTAATTAAACCAAGCTAAGGAGGGAGAGGAACAGAGCCCTTCCATAGCTCATGGCTGGGCTGGAGGCAGGGGGGTGCTATTCCCCAAGGCCTTCTGTGGGTTACCACAAAGAGAGTTCACAGATCTTCCACTCACTTACTTAAATATTTGATATGAAATTAAAGCCCTGTTCCAACTTTTATGACCACTGTCTCCTTTGCTCTCCCCTCCTCCTATTCCCAGCAGACCCCTCCATCCTTCACATGCCTGTCCTCAGCCCAAGCCATCAGCACAATTAGCACCAGCCCACTGGCGCCAATTAGCAGCCAATAGTGTCTATATTGTGGGAGGGGGCAGAGGAGCGGGTCCTGTCTCCAGCCTGCCTTCACACTCAATTAGATTAAGTGGAGGCTCCTGGCTGTGGTTCGTTGGGCAGTGGTTGCAGTAATTGTGTCCCCTCTGTTGCTCCGGGCAATCTCCTCCCAGGCTCTCCGATAGCCCGGGATTGACTCCCCGCATTGTCCACTCCCATCAACACACACGCCTTCGGAGGGAGAGCAGCCAACGGGAACGGAGGGGGCTGGGGAGGAGAGAGAAAGACCCCAATGTCTTCGTTTGAAAGTTTAGAGTCTGAAACTCTGGGGCCGTGTCGCTCTGAGCTCCCCAGGGTTCAGCTGGGATTGTCACAAAGCCGAGCTTCCCACAGGGCCAGGGCAGGACAGCTCCAGGGAAAACCCTCCCTGGTGATCCAACACACTTGGAGCACCGGCATCTCTGGGAGGAATGAACACTAACAATGTGATTTTAACTCGGAACTAAACTAGGAAACGAGCCGGTGGGTTCCCGTCCTTGCTCTTGGCCAGTGGCAAATGCTGGGAAGGAGGAGGATAATTGGCAGACCTGGCTGAACTTACCCCTCGGTACCACGGGAGCACTGCACAGCTCTACTTTAACAGTTTTACAGGTATCTTGATAAGACTAAGATACCATAATTTTCAATCCAGACCTGAAAAAAAAATTAAATTATGTGTTCACAGTTAATTTAAATTTCCCTTCTTTAATCCTGTAGCTTTTATACGTTGTTTCATAACTCCACACTGCTCCCAGTGCTACAACAGGATGTACCTTGATGGAATATTCTCTGCTTTCATTTTATTTTTAAACTCGTGAAGGACAACAGCTACTTACCACCACTGTAAATATTTGTCCTTCTTGTGTAGATTCAAGTGCCTTCCTGTTTGTCACAGGACAGTGTGACTCTGAACAGGAATCATTTCGAGTTTGACACCTATTTTAAGATGAGTTGAATGGTTCTCTGGAGCTGCTGATCTGCAGCTGATGGTGAAGGTCCATCAGCTGGACCAAAATGAGATAAATCACACCCTCAATACAACATTATGTATCACAGTAATTCCAAGTACTGTTATTGATTAGGAAACTTAAAGCCAACAGGAACATGAAAAAGATAACAATTTCCAAACATGGTATCTGATACCAGAGAGGGAAAGAATCAATTTTC
The DNA here is from genome assembly GCA_013400695.1 of Neodrepanis coruscans. Taxonomy (NCBI): domain Eukaryota; kingdom Metazoa; phylum Chordata; class Aves; order Passeriformes; family Philepittidae; genus Neodrepanis; species Neodrepanis coruscans. The sequence continues at coordinate 30,863 of VYZS01053517.1, read as the reverse complement.
CAAAGTAAGATTTTTCATTGAAATTAATGCAATATCAGCACATAGAACAGGGTTGATAATAAAATATATTATTCTTGGAAGAGTTAAAAATGGCCCCAGATCCTAATTTAAGCAAAAATGTGTGAGCAGGACCTGTTGGTGCTTCTATAGGAAACATGCTGCAGGGGAAGGAGTAGTGGGTGTCTGTGAGAATGAAGCACGTTTTCAAGGGATATAAAGCCAGAGTTTTATTCCTGCAACTAATGAAGTGCTGCACATTCCTGAACAAATTTCCTACATCAGCTCCTGGGTTCTGTCTGTAAGTCACAGGTGAGAGCTGCTACCCCTGCAGGGCACTCGGGGGTTGATGTTCAGAGTTAGTGCAACACCTAAAATCGATTTTCCTCTCCTTTATGTCAAGATTAAGGATTTTCCTTGCAATGCTGTAAAAAAGGAAATTATAAGATCGATGTGGAATTCTTGAGGGAAGTTCATTCCCTGTGTTACACTTGTTGGGCAGCTTAGATTAGTCTAACAGACATTTCTGGTCTTAAAATTTCTGCTTAAGCATTTCAGCTAGGAGTAAGGAACACAGCTATGAGAAAGAAGGAAGGAATTGCCAACAAACACTTTCTAGAGCTCTGCCACCTTCCAAAGAGCCTAGGGAATTCTGGGAATCTCCTGAAAATACTTACAGATCCTACTGATATGCCAGTATTGTTCCAACTTGAGCAAAACCTTTGTTAAAAAATACCACTTGAAACTACACCCTGTGCTGCAACAGCAGAAAATTCTTGATGTTTAGATTAAATTAACAAACTAAAATGAATTATGTACATTTTTTGGTCCATGACTGAAACTGAACTTGAACTGTATAACTGAATATACATTGTGTGCTCTGCTTAGTCATGCAGAGTCAAATACTGGATTTCAGAGTTACTTGGATAAACTATACATTATATATATATAGAATATATATAAACCACATAATATTATATATATTTATATATATATATACATTATATACATGAGCATTTATATCTGTAAATTTGCCTTGTGTTAGTGGTGTTCTCTATGAGCAGAAACACCTGCCCAGAGCCCAAGACTGACAGAATGCAGATACTGGCTCCATTTCTACAAACTAAGAGCCATTTCAGCTCCCACGCCAGACTTTGAAAACAGCTCTGCTACTTCCAAGCTTCTCTTGGACACACACTGTCAGATTTTAGACAGAGCATACACATGATAATGGACAACCAAGGCCAAGTCTGAGCAGTATGTAAACTGAAAGCCCCTCAGCTCAGTTTCTGCAGCCTGACTCTCACTCCTACCCCTCTCCCAGGGTGTGTTCTGGGCACATTCATCCTGCAGTCTTTCCACCAGCAGCAATCACACAGTGCCTGGCTCAGGCTTCCTGCCCATTTGCTCTTCTTTTCCCATCTTCTAACTGGAAGTAGATGTCTTATTTTTTTCTCTTCAGTAAATAGATACTTCAAGAGTAAGGTTCAAAATTGTATATGTCAGAAGTACTTTCTCCCTCTTTTCCATTAACTTCTCTATGGCCAAGATTCCTCTTAGAAACTCTGCCCCATCCTTCATCACTCTGTGCTTCTCAAGCTTTTCTGTGAAAAAAGATGTGTTGGTTAAGCTCTTCTCTCCACCTTTTAGTGCTTTCTTATGTTACTTTCCTTTTCTTCCGGTCCATTTCCAATGTGTTCTCAGTGACTCTCATCTCAGGCCCCTTCCATCTATTTCTACTCTGTTCTATTTTCTCCATTTTCTCCATTTCCCCCTCCTCCATCCTCATTTTCTTTCTTTTTGCCATGTGTTCTACTTCCTCTTTTCCTTCTTTACCTCTTTCCCTGTCTTTTCCCTTCCCCTCTTTAAATATCTTCCTTTCCTCTGCATTTTTACATGTCTCATCTTCATCCTATTCCCCGATTCCTTCACTTCTGTTTTCCACCTCTTCTCTTTGCCTCTAGTTCACGAGTGGGTTGTGAAGATTACAGGCTCTTTGTTGTGATCAGGAAACATTTACTGACATCAGAAACATCCTCATTAGCTCTGGACAGGTGGGAACCATCTCTGTTTCCCACAGGCAGCATCTCCTGTCTGCCCAGTAACCTGTAGTGACAGCTGCCCGGCTCTGACGTGGAGAAATCTTCTCCTCTCCACCAGTTAGTGGGGCCCAGCTCAAACCCCCCAGGTGCTGAGGAGGAAGAGGCTGATGGGCAAAGATGACCCCAATTAAATTCAGTTAAAACTCTTTCCTCTCCTTTGGACTTTGTGGGGATTGGAAGGTCAGGCTCAAGGGCTAAACACTGCCAAGCTCTCCCAGCTGATTCTTGCAGAAAGACAGAAATTGAGCAACTAACAGTATGAGAAATAAACAAAGGATGAGAAACAACAACACATTCAAATTTCTACCCTCATATCAGTAGTAGAAAATGTTGACTTTTAACCTTGTTATCACCGATGTATTGATAAAAGATCAATGAAAAGGATCTGTTGCAGATGAGGACTTGGTTCTGTTCTTTTTTATCCTGTCCTAAGCTGGAAAACTTAAAGAAAGCCAGTTCATTTTAGCAATTTAAGGTGACACCAGAATTAGACAGGTTACCACTTTTTGTTCCTCAGTGCATCTGTGCTTCCCCACAAGACATTCAGAAGTACATATTAAGACCCACACCAAGCCATTATTTAAGACAATTACAATTGACTCTAGAAAATGTAGTTCCAAAAGCAAATCCCTCCCCTTCACAGGATTAGAAACTTCTAACATGACTTTAGTTCTTAACTGTCAGGTGTCTCTGGGCAGATAATCCTCCTGCATATTCCTGACCATTCCCAAGGCCGGGCAGAGCACAGGGAATGGAGCTGACCTGGAACAAGCTCTCTGAGATATCATGGGGAAAGTGTCAGGAAAAGCTCAGCAGCAACACCCATAACTTTGCACTATGTTTGTGATCCCACTGTTCTATCACAGCTATTTCTCCAGCTGACTCATGCCATGGATATTTTTCTCAGAGAGAAGTCACATATTGGATCAAAGGATTTATTGATCTGGAGATGTTCCCTCAGCAGAGCATCCTTCAAAACCTATTTGGGCAAAATGAGTTTTTGCTGGTTTCACTTGATTTGGGAACAGACTTATGTATTAATGGACAATGTCAGAATTAAATCCCAACCATCACCTTGTCCTTACATAAGTAAAGCAACTCTTTTCCATGTTGAAAAATTACTTCAGTCCCCCATCAAGCTGCTGCTTGTTCCCCCCTCCACAAACCAGAGCAGCAACTTCCCTTCTGAATCAGGAACCACGAGAAAGGTCACCCCTATCCTAAATGCACTGCAAGGATATCTCAGACACATCTTGTCAGCACTTAAACATCCATGACAGGCTTCCTGCAACATTTTCCAGGTGAGCACCCTTGCTCCTTCTCCCGTGTCACACGTTCATCATTCACCACTCAGACACGGCGGGAGCAGCCTGTTGACATGGTTTCTTTCACTTTTCCTGGCCCCCGGAGCTGACCTCCTGTCTCCCCAGCTAGATCAAATCCAGGAGACTGTACTTAGGGCTGGGTCACTGGATGGTGTTAAAAGCCTTTCTCTTCTTCTCTCAGCAACCAAAGTTAGAAGGTGGCAAATGGGAGGGAAACCACTCCGAGTTGATTTTCCTTCAGGAGATATTTCCTGTCAGATGGGAAAGGCTCACAGGCACAGGCAAAGGACTTGAAGGACTGGCAGAATGGTATGTTCACACTTTTGGAGATTTAGGAACTAGACCAGACTTTCTTCCCTCTCTTGGCTACAGCCACACACCAAATGCCCTCAGCTCCCACCTCATTTTCCCCTCNGTGAGCACCCTTGCTCCTTCTCCCGTGTCACACGTTCATCATTCACCACTCAGACACGGCGGGAGCAGCCTGTTGACATGGTTTCTTTCACTTTTCCTGGCCCCCGGAGCTGACCTCCTGTCTCCCCAGCTAGATCAAATCCAGGAGACTGTACTTAGGGCTGGGTCACTGGATGGTGTTAAAAGCCTTTCTCTTCTTCTCTCAGCAACCAAAGTTAGAAGGTGGCAAATGGGAGGGAAACCACTCTGAGTTGATTTTCCTTCAGGAGATATTTCCTGTCAGATGGGAAAGGCTCACAGGCACAGGCAAAGGACTTGAAGGACTGGCAGAATGGTATGTTCACACTTTTGGAGATTTAGGAACTAGACCAGACTTTCTTCCCTCTCTTGGCTACAGCCACACACCAAATGCCCTCAGCTCCCACCTCATTTTCCCCTCTGGAACAGCCTGGCTCTTCCTGATCCCTGATCACCAGCCCCTTTCTTTTCCCATGGTTATTCCAGTAATGTGCACTATTAGCACAGACAGACAAATGTAACGATTCACCTCATGCTCTTCCTAAAGGTGTTCTCCAAGCAGATTCTAGTCTCCTCAGCTCCAGTCTCCTCACTTTTCTATTGTACTATTTCTAAAATAAATACAATAGCACCATTCAGGGATGGGTCATCTGAAGAGAACAAGCCTTACATCTTTTGAGGGAATCATTCATTCTCTTGCAGTTTCCATCTTGAGTGGCACTGTAACAGGACTGACATGCCCAACATAAAATCCATGCTTAGCAAAGCAATTAGTAAAGAATACCTTCACACTCTAGAGCAATTTAAGATCTGGATTCTGCTAAGGGGCATGTCTGTATTTTCTTTTTTAACAACACTCCTCCATCACATCATTTTTCCTCTGGCCACTACAGGTAGAGGCACTTCCCTTCATGAAGTGAATCAAGAGCCGATCCTCATGTGAGCTCCAACTCACAGTGTTTCCAAGCTATACCACAATCCCTGATCATATAAACCCCCACTACAACTCAAGGTCTGAAAGCCTCTGCTCTCACAGTGCTCTGTCAGCCAGTTCTCCATGCGAATTGTTGGTTTGTAACCGTGGAAAAAATCTGCACTAACAGTAGGTTCCCCTTTCCCAGAAGTGGTAATCAAACAACACTTCCATGGAAGTCGCCCCTTAAATGTGGCTTCCCCCCTGTTCAGAATTATGTGATTGGGACATCCAGCCCAGGATCCCAAAGCTTTAGAGCGTGAGCCATAAAGTGTATTGGCAAGTGAGCAACGCTGCAAACACAAGTGTGTGAGCATCCAGCATGTCAGATCCTTAGTGGCTTGGCATAGACAGAGAAGGTAAAAGAATCCCATCGTTTCAGCAGCCATACAGATTTCTCAAGTGGTTTTTCTTAATAGGTCATGTGCCCCATTCAGCAGCTCCAGCTGATGCTTCCAAAAGAAAGCCATTAACAGACTCCCCTATGTGCTCCTTATTGTTTGCACGGCTTTAATGGCCCCATCTGGCATCATCTTAAAGCCTCCTGGTCATAAGCAAAGAGCAGCTTCTCGTTACAGCAGCAGAGAAGTTGTACTCTCCAGCCCCCTTTCTCCACTCACAGGATCTAACTTAGAGAACGAACAGAAGTTCTGCACCAGGCAAGGGTGTGAAGGTGTGGGACCACCTGCAACTGAGTGACACCACTGCGCTAGAGAACCTCAGTTCTTTTCCTTGTCCCTATGGCAGCACCTGCATACCAAGTGCCTGGGCCTTCTCATCCTTTGTGACATCTCTGAGACTCATTCCATGGAAAGAGAAGAGGGAACCAAAGTACAACCCTAGTGATGAGCAGTTGAGGAGCACCAGCCCCACGTGCTGGTGTGGGGACGGTCTGTGTCACCCGAACAGCAACCTACACTGCCTCCCAGAAAGGGCTGAACATCTGTGTGTCAGCTGGTTTATTTCCTTGACAAAGGCTGCTCAAATACGATGCAATTATTCTCCAAGGATAACAGTGGCTGGGTTACTCTGGGCAGCTCCCAGCACAGCTCTCGTTAGGCAGATCCCAGGCAGTTTGGGCAGCAGTGCAGTGAAGGTGAGCAGGACAGGCTGCAGCTCTCCTGAGTGTGCACAGCCCAGTGTGCACCCCAGTCCCTGAGGGCACTGCTGGCTTTGCTCTGAACAACAGGTCTGAGTGACTGAGGAAAGGTTTGACCTGACTGCACACACAGTCTGACTGGGGACATGCCTCTCCACTTGGGAGGTCTCAGGATGGCTCTTGGGCTTCCAGATAAACACCAGGTTATCAATAGCAGATGCTGTTTGGATACTCTTCAGAAGGCCATGTCCTCTCCAGGCTTGCCTTAGCTTCTCCTATTACGGGAGCTCAGCACACCTTTTTGAGGAAAGCCTCGGCCTGGCCAAGCATCTAAAAGCACAATATGCCCTACTCCACACGTGCACAAATTCCCTTGGAAAGCCTTATCCTACGGGCTCCTTCTGCAAACAGACTCCACGCCATTAAGAGGTTTCCAACGAGCTTCTGGGAAGTGCAGCCAGACAAGCAGGGTTATTATGGGAGCAAGAGCCAAGGCAGGAAGCTGTCAGTTTGTTTTCTCCCCCCTCTCCTTTATTCTAAAGCACAGTGTTGCTGAGAGCTGGCTGAAAGGCCAGAGACAGTCTGCAGTCGGCTGGTCTTTACTAAACAAAAGTTTACTTTCATCCACTGTGCCGCAGCCGCTGGAGTCACTTCCTCCTTCCTCCAGCCTTTCTTAGAGGCGAGAAAACAGTCGGCTCTTTCAGCACGTTAAGAAACCCATTACAATCAATTTAGGCAGCGCACAGACAGACTCCGTGTCTACTGTATTCTGTTACCACAGGCCGGGGCCGCGGGGGGAGCGGACCCAGTGCGCGGCCTCCCCTCGCACTCTCCGTAATGGAAAGGATGCCGGCGCCGGCAGCTATTGGGATCACGCTAACAAATGAAGCTGTCATCAAACACCTCTGGGGGAGGCGCTGGCCAGCGGGGGGGTTCGTTCCTGTGCCGGAGCTGCCTCCCCGGCCGCGCTCCTGCTGCCTAATTGCTCAGCGTGCAGAGCACACACTCACAGCGCCATGGCCCTCGTCAATAATGGGGGATTAGGTGCCTCCTGCTTGGCGTGGCATTGATCTGTTCCAGCTTTCCCCTGTTGTTGTTGTGTTGGGGTTTAGGTTTTGTTTGGTGTTTTTCTTTTTTTTTTTTTCTCTTTTCCTTTTTAAGTGTTTTCTGAGGCCGTGTTTAGCGTGAGTGCTGCTTAAGTGCTAATTGTTACACCACAGATTGATTGGCGACAAGATGGCTTGCCAAGTTTCTTCTCCCATCTCCCCCGGTGGGGTGTGGAGGAAGGACAGAGGGTGGGGGCTGAGAGCTGGGGAGCGAGGGAATCCTTTTGCACTCACTGACTTCCTCTCTCACTGTCTTTGGGAGCTGGATACTTCTGGTCTTTCAGAGCTCCGCTAGCCCATTTCCATTCCTGTTTTGATGCTCTTTTCCCTGCTACAGAAACTGTACATCTTCTCTTGCTTGGAATTTCCCTGCTACAATAGGGACCTTCTATCCAGATGGTTCGGTGGGTAAAACAAATGCTGCAATGACAGAAGAGGGTCTTGCTTTTTTCTTTAAGGACAAAGAAACAACACAAAAAAACCCCAACCAAACTTGAAAGGTTTTCATGCCTTCAGGTACTCCATTTCTCCATCATATTTGTGCTTTGAAAAACCCATAGTTCCGAGGCCAACAGTGAGATGCAAAGAGAACTGCATAAAAAATGACATTCCATGACTCTCAGGAATCCTGAAATATCTGGCCAGGTGCTGGAGCAAAGATTTGGCGCTTTCCCAGAGAGTCCAAATCAAAGCTCTGAAATATAGAGATACTGGCTCCAAGACACTGCACTATCCCTGGTAATAGGAAACATTAGGAATGTTCCATCTAAGGGTAGAAAAGGTAAAACTTAACCATATTTTCTTCCCATAGGTTCAGCTGATGAAGGTCATTAACCAGCATTTTTTATGATTTCAAATCATCATCCAAAGAACTAGAGAATATCCTGAGCTGGAAGGGAACCACAAGGATCATCAATCCAACCCCAGGCCCTGCCCTGGACACCCCAACAATCCCACCCTGTCCCTGAGAGCATTGTCCAAATACTCCTGGAGCTCTGGCAGCTTTGGAGTCATGACCAAACCCTGGGGAGCCTGTTCAGTGCCCAACCGCCCTCTGGGGGAAGAACATTTGCCTAATATTTCACTTATATCCCCCCAGCACAGCTTCATGCTGTTGTGGTTGGTCACCAAACATTCATAAACTGACATAATATAAAAGGAAGGAACAATATCTCTGTGAGTAGTTGGATCATTTCAATTGCTACCGATATCACCAGTCATGCTACTGGGAAAGGGACTTTGTAATGTCAACAGAGAAGCAAGTTGTGAATTGAAAAAGCTGACAACAAAATTTATTACTTGAACTTTGCTTTTGCCAGTTACATGAAACTTTAAATATAAAGCTCTGCTCTCCAGATATATCAATTTGTGGTGACTGAACTAAAAATCTTGGATTTTTTTATAGCATTAAGAAGTTCTAACAGCAGACACAGCCTGACACTTTTTCTCATTAACATTCACACTAATAGCCCTTGTGCCCTTGAACATGACAAAGAAGCAAAGGCAAACCACATACACACGCTTCAGCTGCAATTTGCTTTTCAATTCAAGCAAATATGCACAGGCATTTTTTCTCACTGGTTCCTCAGATCTGTTAAAAACACTGAAGTCTGACAGTTCCCCAGCCTTGGGAAGGCTGAAAGAAACAGCTTTAACATCACCAGCAGAAGTTTGTTGGTGACCATTCACTTCCCTCAGGATGCCCAGGACTAGACTATCCCATCCTAAGAAAAGCAAAGCACAGTCCTCAGAAACCAGTCAAACCAGAGAAGAGGAAGAAAACCTGTTCGTTACACCCTAGGCTGACATGTAACTTCTCTAACTCCATACTGAGCAACAGAATAAAATGAGAAGCAAGGAACATTCTCAAAAAAAAACCAGTGACTGGATGGAGGGCACAGGGGGAGGAGAATGAGAAACAAACAAAAAAACCCAAACCCACAAGCAATTGAGGAAGCAGGAAAATGAGACATCTCCTGGATTCCTATCAGATAGAGAGTTTTGTATCCTATTCCTAGTGAATGACATGAGAGAAAGTTTATATAGTGATGCTGGTAAGGTGAAAAAATATATAGGCATAGTAGTTGTTGTCTGATTCTGGTTTGATTTTCAACAGACACCAAGCACCTGAGGTTGTCCTTTTGTGTGGACCTTCAGTACGTTTGAAAACAGGTCATAAAAATGCATAGACAAAAATCTAAGAGAAGCTTCAGTTGGCAGAAGGTGGTCAGAGAGGAGGCTTCATAGTGAGGTTTTCTGTACTTAACTGACAGTTACAAGGGCAAATTTCACCTCACTTGGTTACTAAACCATGGGCAGAATCCAGCCAAACCCTTCCATTCCCATTTACAAACAGTAACATGTTAATTTGTACTCCCAAAAAAGTATCTGCTCAGAACTTCAGCAAGTGACACACTCAGTGACATCGTGATGGAAGAGACCAGAAGGTACAGCAGATAATGAGGATTTACAGAAAGCTTTTATTCACACACAGAGAAAATAAACAAAAACACCCAAAGAAACAAAAAAAACACCCCAAACAAACCAGAAAGGAACAAATGCACCCACCAGGAAGGACAGACAGACATTGCATACAGGGCACATACAAGGAAAACTCTTTTCTGAGCTACTCATGTCCAAAAACCACAGAACAAATTGCTGAGGCTTTTCCCCACTGCACAAAGTGCCTTTTAGCATCCCAGGTTTTCTCCTGAGGGACAGGAGAAAAGGGGAAAGACAACTGGCGTCGAGCTGCATATTGTCTGAAGATGCTGTCAAGAACATCATAAGGAAAGAGCTGTGTCTGAGGTCATCAGATTAGAGGAGAAACAAGGAATGGAGCAGGGGCTGGGGATGGCAAGGGAAGGGGGAGGCACAGTGACCTGTGTGACCTCTGCTGCACTAACTTGATATAACAAATAGTTCTGAAAAACCAAATACTGTTAACCCTTTTAAACTGGGTCATTCCCTGCTGTGGATGGCTCATGGAGCACAATCCTTAACTCCTTCCTCCCCACATGCTTTCAAACACCTACACTTGACAAAGCATTAGGTCATAGTGCATTTACAGATCTCACTACTGGCAAAATTGGTTTTAAAAGAATCTCTTTTTGAAATGAAAATGGTTATGGATTTCAGCTCCAAATTTCAGCCATCTTATTCAAGGCAAAATGCAAACATAAATGTGATAGTTTTCCTTATAGAAAACTCACTTTAGGATGAAAAGACTAGTATTTCTCTCTGATGTATTCTTCACTCCCTCAAAGATGAGGGGACATTCTCAAGACCTATGATAACATTCAGTAAAAACTCTCTTTTATGAGGGATGGCAAAGGCAGTGATTCTCCCACCCTGCTTGGACTCCATGGAGCAAAAAGTGCAACCTGATGGGAGAAAGTATTGAAGCCTCCAGTCCTACCTTTGCAGGGCCTCACTCACACAGTGGTCTCTTTGCAACTTCCCAGCTCAGCCAAAGTGGGCTCCAAACCTTTGAGGAAATTATTAGCTTGTGTGAGATTTCTAGTACATTTTTACTTCTGCTCACAACTCCAAATGCTCAAATAAATTGTGAGGTATCTTGGTCTTTCTGGTTCTGTTCCTAACCACAAATAAAACTGGAAAAAATTATCCAGAAATTTCAGAACCCTAAAAACCAAGTTTAAATTTCACTCTGTTTTTGAACCTGGATCAGCATTCCAAAAGGGAACCTAGACTTTCCATTACCTTAAGAAAACCCTTAGTAAAACCCACAGTATTATTACTGTGATAATAATTTTTTAACATACACAGCACTGCAGCTCTGGGCAGTTTTCCACTTGGATGGGTGACATGAATTTGCAGTTTTGAGACCCTCACAGCAGACCCAGCCCACCTCTGTTCCACAGAGGTCACACAGCCTCCTTTGGCCCCAGTCACCACAGAAAGGCCACTCCAGCAGGGAGGGCTGGCAGGATGCAGCAATTCTCACTCTTGGAAACCTTAATGGGAAGAGATAGCTGTATGGGATTAAGGATGGAGAGCAGCATTCTGAACTGCTATTCCCCTTTGCTTTGCTCCACAAGTCCCTTCCAAATTGTATTATTCCACAATTCTGTAGAGAGCTCAGGACTGCTGGGCAGAGCAATATGTTGTCCTATATCAGGTGAGAAACAGAAGATGAGGCAGGTCTTGGTAAATATTTTCCTGTTCATGACTAGACCAGAAAAATGTGATATTATCAATAAGCTGTATATAGCACCATGCTTAATATAAGATATAAAAATTGTTCCTGGATAAAGACACAAAATTTTCTTCCAACACATCAGCACACAAGGGTGTTTAGAGTTCTCCTGAAGCAAAGGAACTTGTGGCACTGAGGGGTATCTTCACTGGCTGCCTATTTATACCCCAGTTATCTATGTCAGAGAAAGGATTTCTCCCACAAATCTCTGTGCAGACAGAAGAGGGAGGCAAACAGGCTTCTCCAGAGAAACAGCAGAAGCACAGCACATGTGAATAGTCTTCTAATCTCATCAGTGTAGGTGGATACCTGAAAGCTGGGCAGTGAAACACCCCATCAGTCCCAAACATCAGCAGATTCTTTCCAACAACAAAAAAAAATCTCTTTATGCAGATGAAATACTGTGGTTGATGAGAAGCAAAAATCTGCCAGTTGATTGTCATCAAGAAAAATGACCTTCAGCCTTTCCTGCTGTATTTGTTGCTCACCTGAAATTGCAAGAGGAGTGAGGAAGGGGATGGTAGGCATTGAGTTACTTTTGAAAAGCTTCTTCTCTGTGTCCATGTGAGAGACTGGGCAAACCATGTCAGGAGCTGGGAATGACTCGAGGATAACTGTCTCCAGGCTCTGTGTAGCTCTGACAAAGAAGCTGAGTAAAATAAGGGATTTTAAGGAACCAGACAGAAAATCTTTATGCTACAGAATTGGATTTTAAAAAGCTTCACTGACTTTAGATCTAGGATTTTGTCTACAGTGGAACTGTACCCTCTACAAGTGGGTATGGTTCTTCCTCTTTCAAAACTTAGAAAAAAGTTCCCAGACCTAGGATTCATTCTTCCTGACCAGGGACTCCCACCTGCAGCAACTAACCTTTCTTTATCAGTGAAGACCAGCTCATGGGGAATGTAACCACTGTAAGGAATAAAGCAGATGTAGGAGGTTGACTTGCTATGACCTAAAATCAACTCTCTGCCTGAAAATGCCCAGTTAAAATTCCATAAGGTATTTAAGCATGTCCTGTCTGCTTAAATAAATGTGTCACTGATTTGAGATGACTGATACTCCCTGCTCTTTGGTTAGTTCTGAACTTGAACAAGCCCATCAAGGGATAAATAAAACAGGGATCTTGGACAAATTCAGTGCTCTCATAAAATAATGGTTTCTTTCACAATAACAGCCAACAGATCCCTGTCTTAGAGCAGCAGGTACATCCTTACTTCTGTGTGCTCTGGGATCTAAAACATCTTATAAACAACATTTTGAAAATAAATTTCAGTCTGGAGTAAGAGACCAATAACAATAACCCATGGAGAATCCAAAGAAGGGAAGAAGCCTTCAGTCTGTGAAGGTGCAGATGTGCTGAAGCCATGAAAAGATGTCACTCTTAGGATTATGTTCAGTACTGACATGGCTCCCTCACCTTCACTCCTTCTCTACTCAGCCTGATCCTCCTCAGCAACACTCAGGAAACATGGGAAGTCAAACCCACGGCTGTTTCCAGTGCTTTCAAAATGAGAAGGTTTGAGCTCCATCTCCTCTCCCTCCTGTCACACGCCCCTCAGCAGAACTGAGGCCCTGGCAGCCTCTCCCTCTAAGTTTCTCCCCTTTGGTCTGAAAACAAGCTGAAGCAAAGGCGTATGAACCCAAGTCTGGATAAGCCACAAATAAGCTACACCTATATCTCAAGCAAGTCCCAGAAATGGGTTATCCAGGAGAGGCAGATCCTGACAACCCTTCTAAAGTCAGCAAACAGCAAGCGGCTGCATCAGGGCCTTTCATTATTAGTGTTTGTGTAGTTACAGTTACTATCCCTAGTAAGATTTACAAATCTCAGGTAAACCTGTGCATGTGGCTACAAGAACAGACTCTGTGCACCCCACTTCCTCCTTCAGCAGGAGGTCAGAAGCACTCAGGACACTGCAGTCTAACACCAGGATCTCCAGCAAGCACAGCAGTAAATCATCTCCCTGTGCCCCAGTTGTAAGAAGGGCTCGGAGCTGCTTCTTCCTGCCTTTCTCCTATCATCCTCATCCCTCCTGTTTCTACCAAGGAACATCTCCTAAACCCAGCACATGAGTAGATGTTCTTGGCCCTGCCTCTCTAAATAAAGGAGAAACTCCTCAGCTGCCTATTCCGGGATGAGGAGGGGGGCAGGGAGGCTCCAAAGCAGCTCGATGAGAATTTACAGGTCGCCGGCTCCCTTTCCCCGCTGTCAACCAGGGGCAAACCCTTAATGGGGTGGAACGGAGAGCACAGGGCTGGCTCCCAGCTCAGCCCCTAATGAGGGCCAGCTCGTTAGGGAAGGATGGACACGACACAGAATGGGAGTCAGGGATGGAGGCACAATGGCTCTTGAGGGGCCATGAGCCTCAGCACAAGAGAGGGGGCACAACCACCTCCTCCTCTGACTACTCCTTGCCTCTTAAAATCCCATTACCTCCCTTTCATTTCACAGTAGAGACTGGTGAGGAGGGAAGGGAGGGGGAGATGTCCGGGAGGAGCTGCCTCTGTCTAGAGCCTTCTGTCAGCAGAGGTCGGGCCCATAGGATCAATTTTTTTTTCTGAGGATGTGATTTTCTTGTCTCCCTCTCTCTCTTTTCTTTTTTTTTGAACAAGAATACGGGCGCCAGGCTTACAAGAGGTCCTCAAGAACTGTCAATCAGGGGCATGAAATATTCAGAGAGCTTAATCTTCTTAGGGGATCTGTAGAGACCCCCTCGTGGGGTCTGAATGCTCTTCATGGACTTGAAAAGAATGGGTAAGGGGAGAGGGGAAAATAAACACAGCTGAAAAGAATGAAAAGAGAGACATCCTTAGACAGATACCCTCATATATTCGTGAGGGGCGTATTATAAGAAATTAAACAGAATAGAAAAGACCTTTTAAGACCCAATTAGTGGAACAGTCTCCTTTCTGACTGGGAACCTGGAAAACCACGTTTAGGTGCTCTTCATCATGGCTATTTCCTCCTTTTTTTGCTCAACAGGTAGCTCAGTTCATCGGCATTCCCAGCTCGACCATGACCCGGGTTTTGACCTTATACAACTTACTGCTTCTCCACAGATTTTGACTTTTCTGTGCTCTGGTCAATATACAAGAATTCTATTGATCTGGTTAGTTAAAGGTCAGGAACAGGTAGACTGGCCTGGTGGGTAGTCTGCAAGCTGCATGAATTTCCTTTGAGATCCTAGGAATTAGACATGGATTTTTTTTAAACAACTGAAAGTAAGACAGTTTTTAGATACTTAATTGCTTTGGTCTCACAGCAAGTACTTCTATTAAAGGAACACTATCTTAAAAAACAGATTGTGAGATGTGACTCAGCTACATGAGCAATAAGAGCCCTTACAGCTCTCTAAGGTAGATGGACATTATTACATTTTATTGCAGAAGTGAAAACTTGGCTGTCTGGTTTTCCAAGACCAGGCAGGGACAGGCTGTATCCTACATAAATGTTCTAGTGAGTTCTCTGAAAAGTGACTCCTCTGTGTTTCTCTAACTCTTTGTATCTCTGCTTAAACATCTTAAGGAAATTCTGTGTGAAGAATGAATGCTGCAAATAAAATAGTTTGTCTCAAGTTATCACACTCACAAAGTCAACTGTGTCTCTCAAACTTAATCTCCCAATTTCTGCTGTTTGAAGGACCACAGTCAGTATCTGTGAAAAGTCTCTGCAGTGCCCACACAGAGAATTCTGTCCAGCACTTCTGTCTTTGGTAACGCAGTCCAGTCCTTAAGAATTAAAACCAGCAGAAAGAGAAACCTTCTGTATTTATCCCTTCCATCAGCATCTGAACTGCAGAAAATAATTCTATTGCTGCTGCAAATTTTATGACAAGGAAAAACTTGAAATCACACTGGGAGGATGATCCAGCAGTTAAAGACACTAGTTCTGAATTGAAGCCATATGGGGTTTGAACATAAATGTCTTGTTAAGCATTGGGCCTTCTGTAAGTCAAGAAACACAAATTTTTTTCATTCTCTAGCTGGCTCAGTAAATCCTAGTTTGGGAAACAACTCTGCAGGACAGTGTGTGATACGTGAGGATCTTCTCTTCACCTCTTCCCCGTCCCACTGACATGTGGAATCACTGATGGAAAAGAGCAAGGGAAGGGAGTTTTCCAGTCAGATGGATCCATTTACCACAATACACCAGGATGAGTAAGAGGAGGATTGTTACTCTCCCCCTTTCAGCCCCAGGGGAAAAAACTACCTGGGTAGTAGTTTATGTGCATCTTACACAAACTGTGGTGAGGAACTGTACTCAGAGAGTTTTACACCTGGAGGGCACAGCAAGGTTGGAAGTGTTTGCTTATTCATTGAGGGAATATTGAGGGACAGCAGCTACAGCTCTGCAGGGAGAACAGAACAGGGAAAGATGAGAAAAGCCAGTAACCAGGCAGTGAAGCCTATAAAGGTAAAGCTTTTGCTGTAGCATTTGGGAAGAGAAGGTGCCAGTGTGGGTCAAGAGAGGGGGCAGTACAGCAGCAAAGGCAAGGTATATTTTTTCAGGCAGTAGTAATGAATCGAAAACAAAAAAAAAATAAGGGAGAAAGCTGCCTTCTCCCCCCTCCTCTCCTCCTGCACCTGGGGTCATGCTGTGACCTTTTAGAAGATGGGATGTAAAAGTGACCTTTGTCAGAGTGTGACAGAGCACCCAGCCAAGGCTTTCCGTGAGCAGACGTGGGAGGCCTACGGGCAGTGATCCTTCCCTGGGCAGAGGTCCTGACCTGCAGCAGTACACTCAGGGAGCTGTCAGGGCAGGCTCCCCATCCCCAGCTCCTCAGCTTTAGGAAGCACACACAGGAATACAGGCTGGCACACAAAGAGCCTGGTCTTAACTTTCTCATTCTTCTTGTAACAACAGAGGTATTGCTTGGGAACTCTGAGACAGTGTTTCTCTCTTTCTCCCTCTGTGCTCTCTCTGAGTACTAAAATAATCTTATGAAAAGGCCACAACCCTTAGATGCTTGAGTTGCCTTCAAGAAGTCACAGGCACACTGCAGTCCTTTCAAAGACAGGAGGGGGGAAAGGGGCCAGAGGTTCTTTGCTGCTTTACTTCCAGCACTTTCTAAAACCAAACAACTCAGCACATCTCCCTGGATACGTTGATGAGGAACTATTTTGAGAATGGCTTTGTGGACACCCTTCTCTGGCTGCTCTCTGAGCTCCAGGGCTGTGTGTGTATTCCTAAACACCCTATGACCATAAGTTATCCTGCAGTCACTTGCACAGCTGTGGAAGAGCAAATGAAGGCATAGGAAAAATAATCTAGCACTGGGACAGACCCCAGCGAGTTGTAAACAGGTCAGTCCTGCACAGCAAAGCAAGGAAACCCTGGAGAAAACACGGCGGGAGCTGTGTGACACCGGGTCACCCACACACACACAGATGCTGTGGAGCCTCTCACAGGGACAGGCACTTCCCCTGCTCTCCCCTAAGCCCTGTTTTGGCTAACTCACAGCAGATCTTCTGAATAAACACATCTCTGTTGGACATGCAGTTCAGGTGCTGGCTGCTCCAGCTGGGAATCCCTCATGTCCTTGCTATGTCCTGGAGGCATGAGAGGGCAGAGGAAGCAGGGCAATCTTCAACCTCCATCTCCTACTGCCCCACGACCTCTGGGCTGCCACTGCTGACCCTGCTGGGGTTGCAAGTGGTTGACTAATTTGGACACGTTCAGGCAATTGCTGTCATCAGCTTCCTGCTTTGTGGATCAGGGAGGTTTTTGCTGTAGGCGGGAGTCAATTATTTGGCAATCTCGGGATGATCGGAAGAGACTATTAGTGTTTGACATTTTAAAGGGAAATGGAAAACAGCCCACCTCTCCCTTTCTGCCAGCTAAACCATCCACTTCATATTAAACTTTACATGGCTCCTTCCTCATACAAATTAGCTCAACAACTGCTGCTCTTCTCCAATGTCAATGGGCCGCCTCACAAAAGGATGCTTGACCATGACTCCTGCCCTGCTTTCACAGGATGCCCATCTGGGCTTCACAAAGGAGCCTCTGGAAGCCTATGAGCAGCAAAAATCCCTCGTGGAAGACACAAAGCAGCAGCCTGAGCAGCGACAGCATCACCAATTTCTTAAAATAAACACAAATGGGACTGAATGTTGTATATTCAACTTCCTGACCTGACAAGACATGGGTGAAACTTGTTTGAAGCTTAAAAATCTTATTGCAGAGAAAGATCAGGGCTAAGTGGGAGCATGGCAAATTGAAAAGCTGTTCAGCAAGCCCAAGCAATTCACAAGGACAAACTTTGACTATTTCATATACTTTTCAACAACTTCATTCTAGGAAGGACCGGGTTATCTACTTCTACCCAAGACTCCTCTCCCTGGATTTATGCAGAAAAAAAGATTTATCTTGGAAATCTAGAGTAGAGAGCAAGACAGACCCACTGGGAAAATAAGCAGTAGGAATCATAAACCAGCAGCTCTGGTTTCAATTGTGTTTAGAAACAGGGAATGTGGTAGGACTCTGGGTGAGCAGCTGGTTTCAGAACAAGCAACAGCAGAAGGGATGTCTCCTCATGGACAGAACAGGGTTTACAGCTCAGACATCTCTCTCCTGCCTGCCTTAACTGCAGAATATGCAATATTAGTGATTTGCAGGCAAGTGTACAAATCCCACCTGGACTCAAACCTTCACTGTACCTCCCACTGTGCAAATATACAGAAGTACTTTGATTTTTCCCTGCCTGATGGCTTAAGGTTTGAACAGTAAATTTTTCTATGTCCAAATCCTCAGACACATCGACACTGGGGAATTCTCTTAGAAATTCTCTATTAACAACCTGCTCACACTGTAACTCAAGGAGAGTTTAAACTGAAGGCCACAGGAAAGCTACTCTCCAAGGCTCATTCAGGCCAGTTTAGTAAGCAAATCCTTGCCATGACTTGTTTTCTAACATGGAGACAGGGAAGCCAACTTTACAGTTTCAAAATGCAAACAGTGACCCTAAATAAAGCCTTTTCTGCTCCTGGAGAACAGCAGATGAGGGAGCCTGGTGAGGGGCTGTTGGTGATGGGCTGCTCCTTCCTCCCCCACCTTTATTACCACCAGCATCCAGTTGGAGCAGGATCCCCCGGGACTGCCCAGGGTTTGTCTGTGCAGACAGCTCTGATGTGGCAGCAGGGCAGACTCTAAGCGGTGGTGTGATTTAATAAACAGACACTTAAGGCAGTTTACGCTGGAGTCAGCCCACTTCGATGGCCTTCTCTGCTAATTTAACACTGGCTGCAGCCCCCGAGCTGGCGTCTCCCTGCTCATTAGGGAGCAGGGGTGTGTGTGCATGTGTGTGGGGGAGGAATTCTGGTTTCACATTGGTGCTCCGGAGATTTTATTATACTGGGCAGCTCATTTCAGGCACTACATTGCAGAAGATTTTTGAAGGGAAAAGGGGAGGCAGGGCATGCTAGTTAGGATCCTTCCCTGTTGTTATTTTCATTAATTTTCCTCCTTTTTTTTGTTTTGGTTGGGGGGGATGTGACAAAAAGGGACAATAATTGCCATTTGCCGCAGACTTGGAGGAGTCCTCCTCGGCCATTACAGATTAAATTGCATTCTGCACAAGTGTCCATCAGGCCCCAGCTCCAGACTCCAGGCTGGTTAGAGGGCAGCTGATTCAGCTGCAAGAACATTTTGCTCCATTTCTGGTCTGTCCTAATTATAAAAGGGATGCTCTTGCCTTTAACCCCTCGAGTTCTCTCTTCCCTATTAGTATGGAACAGCCCTCAGCCAGCTATTCCACTGGTTTAACCAAGTCACCTGGACTGTCAGCAGCAGAGAATCTACAGATCTGTGCTGCCTCAGTGTCTCTCTCTCTCCTCATTTTTATCCCTCTGACCCACACAAAGGCTTTCAGATTTCATATGGAGAATGGTAAAAGCAGGATGGGTTCATTAAATCAAATTTAAAACTAAAGAAAATATACCCACTTTCAGTCCAAAGGGTAAATAGCTTGAATACATATGGCTGAGGTAGCTTTAAGGGAGTGAATATCAGTGGTCCTCACAGTACAGCAAGAGGGAGAGGCAGAGTCTTTAATATTTTTGGAGAAGATGAGGCTGCAGGCCCATAAGGGTTATATTATGGTTCAGCACAGACAACAATGTCCAAGGCAGCTTGTAAAGAGCTGCCTCAGGAAGAGCTGCACAGCTGCACTGACAGCACTGCAGTGTAAGCACAAACACCTGGACTGCAACCAAAAACCACTGTGTTGTCCTTTTCCCTTCAAATGGCAAACTAGTCCACTTTAAAACCTCTTACAATAGATGTTTCCACATCTTTGGTTACAGTGAGGTGCAACAGGACTAAAAACAAAGCAGAAAAACAACATGGGACTGATATTACCCCTTTAAAGGCTGAAGCTCCAAGCTCTGACACTGACTTCAGGCGATTCACTTCTGACTGAAGCCAGGCTACATCACATGAGAATCCACCTTTGTTTGATTTTGGCTCTGTTAGCACGTGCAGGGGAACTTTTGCTTCAGCAGAGATTCCCCTCCTTCCCTCCTAATACCAAGCTCCTGCCTTTTCCCACTCACAACTAATTCCCATCCTTTCCACAGCCCCTTTACTGAAAGAGGAGCAGGGTTGAGACTCCATGCTTCTCTGAAGGGGCTCTCCATCCAGGTTGCCCAAGAGTTCTGTGAGCAGTTGTGGCCCCACAGCACCACAACCAGGGCAAGTCTGTGCCATAGCACCACACTTAGCAAATGATAATTTCATTGATTAACATATCCAACACCATAAGGGACCAATACTGTTATATGGCCCGAAATCCTGCAAAACATGGGCTACCCAAAACTCCTGCAGTGAAAGGAATCATCCTTCCCTCCTCACAAACTCGGTGCTGGAACTGGACAGCTCCCTCAGCCAGGCTCCCATCCTCAGTGCCTTGTGGCACACAGAGCCTTTCAATACCCTTCTGATAGAACCCAGGATGAGCTGTTACCAAACCCAGCAGTCTGTAACAGTGACTATGAACACTGTGCAGAAGGTTTGTAGCAAACGATCTACAGAAATTTTCCTTACAGAAGATTTCTTCTTACCTTCAGTAGCTAGAGAACAACTGGAACCTTAAAAGACTGATCAATTCAGTCCAAGCAGGATTACAGTTTTCCTTTCACAGAGTGAAGGAAAGAGCAGCAATCTGTGCCAGCCCCAATGAAGTATTCCTGAGAGGTACAGGGGAAAGGTTTCAAACATGAATGTTTTTCCAGAAAAATAAAGGCTAAAATAGCAGAATTCCTGTTCATGTCATCTTTCCTTGTTATGGAAGTGGCTTGCAGGCAGCTGATTGAGGGTTTGAAAAACACAGCTCAATAGAAACATGGAGCAGGCATAAAAGAAACCTTTTAGTCTTGTACTCTGATCTACAACTGGACCAAACAGTCACAGAAGGTATAAAATCAAGACCCCAAAAAACCCCTTTTAGCAGTTTTTCAAACACAAAGACCATTTGTTTTTAAAAGGTATTGAATCTTTTAAGGGTGTAAACTAGGGCCAGCAAGACAAGTACTCTGCAGGGCTTCTCTGCACACAAATTTTCTACTACTCATGTAAGTGCTATTCACTAACTGTTGTAACTCACTAGTGTTGAGTTAAAGCCATATAACCTTCCTAATGCAGGTCCAAATACAAACATACAATTACTGCCTACAGAAAAAGGAGGAAACATAGTCCCAGCAATGTAAAATCAGTTCAGAATAGATGTCACATTTCAGTATGTAAATATGTAAATAAAATAGCAGTATAAATTTGAGAACTCAATGAAGCTGTAGGGATCAAACCCAGGATGAAGGATCAAACAAGAACTGCATTTCACCAAGTCAGTCAGCTGAGCTGCTGCTACTGTTCATGTGCATTTTAGCTCAGTCTAATTTTGAAAAATCACAAGTTAGAATCAATAATTGCTTAATGAGTAAATACTTAATTTCTAATTTGTCATCATTATTAGTATTATTATTTTTGATATTGCTGCTAGTGCCAGGAGGTGGAGAAAAGAAGAGACAGAGGAAAGTGTATCATAGTAGGTGTGCAAGACATGGTTGTTTAAGGAGTGCAAGAAATCTTAAACAAGACTAACATCTGAAAAATTGCCATCTAAAATCTAATTAGAACAGGTGAGGCTGTTCCTAAGAAAGCAAGAACACCACCAAAAATGAATTATGCTGCAGAGCTACCTGTGAATCCCTGCCATCTATCACAACACTTGTGCTACCCAGAGAAAACAGGGACAGCACAAATAGGTGTGAAATGCTCCACCTCAGTAAGTTCTAAAACCATCTGATCAAAAGTCAAACATCCTTTATTCTCTTAAGCAATGCCATTATTTCCACTCCCATTCTGTGAACTCAGCCTTGGCGCAAGGGAAATGCCTCCTCTTTATTTCACACTGTTGGAAAGGTAAATCCCCGTCCTGGGCAGAAAGAAGGGCTGTGGTTTAGGGGAAGGAAAGCAAGGCCAAGCTTGCAGCCATTTCGTGCAGCCGCTCCTGGTGCCCTCGGCCGAGCTGATCGTGTCAGTGTCTCAAGGTCCCCAGGGACCGCAATCTTATGTGTTCAGAGAGGCTTTAGTTCATGCAAGGTCAGAGTAATTGTGCATGATTAATGGTTTATCTCTTCCTGAAAGCCTTACACAAAGGCTCCAAACCAAGTTAGCCGTAATTCCATACTCCTTACAGTCCGCTTAAAGGGGCAGCATCCTATTTCCTGCTGGTGGAGCCAAGCAGGTTGACTTTATCTATCACAATTGGAAACGGGCCACGCAGCCTTTGAAAGAAGTTCTGCTCCCCCATTCAGCTCCCAAGGAAACATGAATACACTAAAAGGGGGGAAAAAAGATAGAAAAGAAGGCAAAAAAAAAGAAAGAACAAAGAAAGAAAGAAAGGGAAAAGAAAGAAAAACGAAGAAAGGAAAAAGAAAGGAAAAAGAAAAGAGAAAGAAAAGAGAAAGAAAAGAGAAAGAAAAGAGAAAGAAAAGAGAAAGAAGAAAGAAAAAAATCCAAATTAAGCCTAAACCACTTTTAAGTCTGAAGAAAGACTTCTCTGTAACAGACCCTAAACCTTTTGCCATGAGATTCTTTGGTTTTCTACAGAATTGCTCCTTATCATATTGACAGGGCAGGGCACATTAGAATCACCTTAGAATCTCATTTTTATTCTCCAGCCTTATTTTGTTACAAAAAGGATCATTTTTAATCAATTACAGCTTTGTGACCGTGGGCAGCCAAATAAGATGATTAAATTATTATTTGCAGATAGTGCTCACAGATAATTCCTCAGGGATAGCTGCAAATTTAGCCCTTTCTTGTTTCACAAGGCATTAAAGCAGCCCCATTGCCCTGAATCTGTGCTGCCTTTGGCTGGAGATTTTAACTGCTTTCAGACTATGGGGCATTTGTATTTTCAGATATTTGGTTATACACAGTGTGTAACTGGGCACACAAGTCATATACTGTTGTGGCTGCTCTCTGAGTGGGTGCCCAGAGCCCTTCACTCAGGAGAACAGTGAATAGTTTTGCTCACAGAGAAAATCCTCCTCGCTCCCCTGTGGCCAAGATGTTCAGATCAAACAAGACATTCTCTGTGCTTTTATGTGAATCAAAGTCAAGTTTGCTCCCTGACAGCAAACGACAGGGGATCACAAACATGGGTGAATCCAAACAGCAGTTGGCAGTTCAGATACACTTTTTTCATTTGTAAATGTAGTTCCCACCATCAAATTGGATTGAGTTTTGATTTGTCTGGGAGTTTGGAATATTACGTTTTGTCAGAGGCAGGAAAAGGTGAAGAGCACTGTTAGAAACTTCCACACAAGAGTAACAGGAGTCATCCAGAGCTCATGGAAAATGAGCTGATGAGCCACAGGAAAAGCACCACTGCAGTGTAGAGTAAAGCTGGAACTTACTGGACAGACTATACAAAAAGTACAATAGCAAATTGACCAAAGAGAAATGGAATGTCTCTGATCTTAATTAATTCAAAAAAACTAAATACTAATATGGAAAGAGCAACACACAAGTAAGGGTTAATATCAAGGAAGAGCATATGAGAAAAGAAATTTGGGACAGAACTGAAAAATGAATTACATAAACCACACATAACAAGCAGAAAGGAAAAAAATAAGAGTCATCAATGCTTTCTTTACTCCCAAATTCACTGAAAGATTAATGGTGACTCAAGGTAACTTTTCCTATCAAGAGAAAGACACAGTCCAGAACAAAGACAAAGCAGGTTAAATAACACTTCTGTCAGTACAGCCCAACTGGGGGGCTGTGAGCTAAATCCTCTTTCCCTGGAGAGAAAAGGAAACATCATAAATTATCCAAGCTGTGGAACAGATTCTGTGCAGAGGGCTTGGATCAACACATGCCCATAGCACTGGGAACTGGGAATGACAGTGGGCATCTTTCTGTAAAATGGGATCTGGGAAGAGAACACCAAAAATTCTGAACCTCATGAAAGCCACATTTGCATCACCCTGAGTTAATTAAATTGAACACAACCAAGTACGTAGGGCTGATGAAGTCTGTCCTACAACAGTTCAAAAGTAGCTGTAACAGTTAATCAGAAGGAAAATCAAATGTATATTAAAATCACCACAATTTGGTGTATAACTACCAAGAAAATCTTCCTAAATTGACAGCCATTTGCTGTCACACTCTTTAAATGTAGCTGCACAGGGGACCACACCAGCTCGGGGTTCACGAGCCACTGGCACAGACAGTCCCTGGAGACACACAGTGACCATTTTGGCAGGTCAGTAGAAGTACACTATCTCAATAAATTGGGGAAAAGATCAATTGTACCCAGATGGAATGAAACACACAAGTAAGAAATGTTCTATCTACAATAAACAAATTCAAATAGATACAAACAAATGGCAGCAACACTCAGAGAAGGATCTTCAACAATGCAAACTGTGCCAGACATGCCCCAAGTTAAACCAAGATATCCAGCTTTGGCCACCTCATGGTAACACAGCTGTAGATGGACAAGAGACTACCACGAATAATAAGAAGGTTCAAAAACATTGCTGAAGGAAAAAGATTGGTGGAACTGTATTTATTTTCCTTCCAAAAGGGAGAATGAAACATGATTCTTCTTTTGCAGGAGGTAAGTAGTGGTTATGAAACACTGACATTCATTTTTTTCTCTGGCCACTTGGTGGTAGAACAAAACATAACCAGCTTTGCTGGTGGCAAGGATATTTAGGTTTGAGATTAATTTAAGTGTCATTAATTTCCTAATAAAATAGATAGCTAAGCAAGAAAATGATTGAGCTACATGGGCAGGAAGCTGAATTCCCTTCAAAGAAGGTCTTTAAAGAGCTTTGTCACAGGATAACCTGAGTACACACTCAGAGACATGAGCAAGGCAACAGCCAAACTATGGCCATAAATTCAATAGGGGGATTTCTACTCACCTGGACACCTAATGTGTCCAGCTCTGAAAAGGACCAGCTTGGTGCCTCAGCACTTAGGCTTGCAGATAAATAAGCAGCCTGTGTAAAAGATGAGCAAGGTCTGGGTGATCAGTCCAAGTGCATCAGGCAAGTAAAAAACCAGGGTGGTGAAAGAAATAAGGAACATCTTGACTGTGACTCCTGGTTGTTGCAGGTGTGCTCTGACAAGACAGACCCAGCTCCCTACTTGGACTGGCCTGAACCCAAACTCTGACAACCCCAGATCACTCAGCAGCAAGCAGTCAAGCTTTTGGTCTGATGAGCAAGATGAAGACTTACAAGATTCATCAGGAATCCTGATTTGTCTTTCAAGTCCCCCATCAAGTCCCCCAGCGAGTTTTGCATCTGACAGCACAGGACCCCACAGCACCATCCAAGGGCACAGTGCAGCATCTTCCCCACTCAGCATTGTAGCTCCATGTCATAAGCAAGCACTGGCTGGTATGTGGTCAAACCCACAACAAATGGTGCCCTGCCATGTCAGATTTCCCTGGCTCCACAGTTATAAAGTTACCATGTGATGCAGAACAGACTCAAAGAAGAAAAGCACCACTTTCATCCTCAGCACACATTTTCTGAAGCAGACCTGGAGTTACATCACAGGCCACCTTTTACTCTTTGCCATAGTATGAGGAAAACAGGACAGAAGTTCATCCATGTACCACTGTGAACACTCTCTGGAACAGCAGGAAAAATCCCTGGCTTGGGATGCAATGTCCTTTCCAATGTGGTAGCAATATATCTTTCCAAGGGTTTTTTTATTTTTTTAACTGTTACAGTTACCATTTGAACACCCTAACTCAGTTGCCATAGAGCTTGGGCCTCAATTTTTTCTTCTTGTCTCTTTGGGGTAAAGTAGATTTTTATGCCAGATTAACCAAAGTGCTGCTCTTCTTTGATCTGCAGTTTGGGCCGCAGCCCTGACTGCAGAAGGGAAAAATAATTCACCAGGGTGCTCCTAATGTAACTACAGCGAAAAATGCTTGGGTTTCCAAGGTTTCCCCTATTTCCTTTTCTGTAGAAACATCAAGAAACAAGTAACAAGTTAAATATGTTGAAATAGGTTTCTGGTTTGCTGCTTATTACTTTCCCACTTGCTCTCTGACTTTCTCTGCAAATAGAACTTGAACAAACACTGACCTTAGGAAAGCCTCTGGGTGAAGCATCAGCTGTATAAAATACTTCTAAGTCATTAAATAATCACAATATCCTAACCCTGAATTCCCCTTTTTCACTTTGTTCCTCCACTGTTGAGCAGTAGCAGCCCTTCCCAGACCCCTCACATGCAGAACTGGCAGGACCCACACCTTGGTGGGTTATAAAACCACCAACCTGCATCATGGACCATAGTGCTGTCTGTGCCACAGCTTCTCCAGCAAGTCTTTAGTCCTACAAAGTGCATCTTTCAAATCAGCTGAACTACTGAAATGACTTTCATTAAACAATAAATAAAGTCAGCATAAGACAGACTGGAGAATTCTTTAAAAAATACTTGTGACATCACATCTAAGAACATCTATAAAAAGGAGAAAAGCTCTAGAAAGGCCAAAGTGTGGTGCAGATGTCAAATGACAGACACCTACCACATTCCTTACATTCAGCTTTAAACCTCCATCAATTAACATTCTGTATAATTTTAAAAATTGTAACAATAGTGACAGCTACAGCTGACATGAAAACTTCATAGGTTCAGACCTTAACTAAGGCAGCACAATGAAGTTCTGACAAGAATAAAGTCATTTAAAGAAGGCAGATTTAGGGGCCTTCTCACAGTGAGGTTTGCTAGTCTAATATGATGATGACAAATGCTCACTCCTGACAAAATCAACAGTGAAGTCTGCATAGCTCAGAAACACATAAACAATACCAGGTGCTTAAGTAGCACTTAGCCTGGTGTTAATTATATCACATGTAATTATATCACCTGAGCTCTGTCTTTCAGCAGAAAAGTTGCCAAGAAATTACTGTGCAGCAGCACCAGAGCTTTTGGAAACAGCTCGTTAGTACCTTACACAAACAGAGGATTAAATTGTGCCTCAAAGCATCCAACTGACAGTGCTGCAGAGCCATTCCACTAAATCCAGTGCTTTTTAGAATCATCAGAGAGTGGGACACAGATAGGAGGAGAAAGTTGAGAGATTAAAGCAGTCATGGCTACAAGGAGCAGAATCAGGGGAACTGAAGCTCTGCTGGTACTTCAGGTCAAAACCAACATCTTCTGTAGCCCTACAAAGGCTTCTGTCCCACTGGTTTTCCTCTATTTAGTTACAGAACTCCTTCATTTGTAGCCTAGCCTGCCTTCCAGCTCAACTACTTGTAATTTCTTTAGCATGCACTTACACTCATATCCAAACTAGCTCTGTATTTCCCTAGGTATTAAAATAGGACAAGCTGAAATTGCTGAGCAAAGTAACTATTCCCTGATATCTAAAGATGGGAAACCTTTTCTCCAATGGTATGGAACACTGACATGCACCACATGGGCCTCACTTTAACAGTTATGATTTTGATGGGACAGCAAGCACTGCCCAAACAGATTTTGTGTTTTGCCTTAATATATGGTACAGAAAGGAACTGGTTAACAAGAACACAGGAAGCTCTTTACAAATTGGTAGTGATGGCAATTTCCTGCAATAACTTATAAGATTTTCACTTGCTTGGTTGGGTTGGTAACTCATATCCTTGGGTTGAAATTCAAGAACCTCAAGTCTTGACATACAATCCAGTGATTAATAATATAGTTTGTGTATACAATAACTTGAATATACAGGGCCAGATTCATGATATATCTGCATTAGGTGTAGCAAATGCTTTTCAGACAAATTTTTGATTTCAATACACTTTTGGAAAGTTTGTTATTGGAGAAGAGGCTTAGAAAATTGACTATTAAAGCTACTACAGCAGTCAATGAGAGTTTTGTCCAAGTGCAAAGAAAGAGCTGAGCAAAGATCAGAGTTAGAATGGGATTTCCAAAATCACTCAAATGATAGAGGGCCTATGGAATGGTTTGTGGAGGCAGAGAGGTCATTTTGGCATCCTACTCCTACCAGCTTTCTGAAAAAGGTGTTAAATTATCCATCCACCATTTGTAAAAGCTCTCTGCATAATCCCAAACCAAGAAAGCACTTTTTAAAACACTAATGCAAGTCTCCAGTTGTATGGGTAAGTCCTATATGGTTATGAGGAAAAACACAGCTAGTTTTCAGAAGAACTGACTGCAGGTCAGGTGCTGAGCTCTTCTGAAAATTCAGGTGCTTGATTCTGTTGTCAAAATGTAAACCTGACATGCTGAAAACAATTGTAATGCAAACAATTCGAAGATCTGACTCTGACCTCTGCCAAAATCTGTACATTGCTGACTGAAATCAGAGCAGGGGTTAAAAAACCAAGCATATGGATTAATAAATACTTCCATAATTCTTGCTTTTTACAAGGACAGCTTTAGTTGATTTTTTATGACAGAGATGCTTCTGTATTTAAAGACAGAACAGTGGGTAATACATAATACAGCTGAGGAAAACAGGAGGAGAAAGAGGCAGGAAAACACTCTGAAATCACTGTTGTGAACCAGACACTTCCACCTCACAGCCTGACATGAACCACAGTTCGATGGCCAAAGGGCAGCACATCATGCTCCAGTGTGGCATTTTCCTCCCCCATGGCAGTGAGTTGCATTACAATCTGTAAAGTAGTAAACCCACACAGACCATTGTAAATAGTCATGGAATGCCCTGGAGTGGTGGCAGCAGAGCTGGAGCTGTGCTTCCTGAGCCCCTCGAGGAATTTCAGCTGTGGCTTAACTGCAGGGACATCACTTATCCCATCAGCTGAATATCTAGGAGACAGGTAGATGTGGGCCTTCACACAAGATGTGACAAGGTGTACAGCTGCTTCAGTGAATCCATGTTTGCTGGGATGCAGCTTCAGGGGCCTTCAGTCCCTGCAAACAGCAGTTCACCTCTGTGCCATCTCATCTCCCACAGACAATCATCCTCTTGTCCAAGGCAGGAGGCAATAGCTGAGGCTCTGCTCAGGAGATCACTCTGAAAACAAACCTAAATCAGCACTTCTTCCCTGTCCCACCAATGTGTTCCTCACACACCCCCAGCCCTCATGAGCAGACAAAGAAGCACTGCCAGCATTTCCTGCTCCATGGATGAGGGCTGAGGGAGGTGCCACCAAGAGAGACACAACAGCTGCTCCACAGGCACTACTCCCCTCTGGAACTGTGCAGATTCCTACTCTCTAACACAGAGCTGTGCCCCAAACTCCCTCCAGATGCATATGGAAATTTGGCTTATCCTGTTACTTGCCAAGGAGTAAAACACAACCCTCAGCTTTGCTCTGCCCATAGTCCCCACTCCTGCCCTTCCAAAAGTTCTAACAGTGTGGCTTGAGGTACTCAGCACTCCCCATACACTGGTTAAGGTCCAGGATACACATCTCCTTTGGGAAGTCCTTTTATTTCTTTTGTCCTCAATTACTCATTTCAGTTTCTAACACATACTGCACAAAGTTCAGTTCTCTCTCCCCACTGGTGTTTGTGTCACCAAGCATCTTGTCCTGTACATTCCACATAGAAATTCCTCCTAAGTCTCTCCTGGTTTTGTGGGTGACAATGGCTCTTCAAAACTAGGGAAAACCAGGAACTTGAAAATGCTCCCAGCATCTACAAATTATCTCATACTCTCAACAAAACTGGGCCCGAGTTTAACCACTTTTTTCCCCCAAAAAAAGTCTGCTTGGCTCTTACTTTCATTATCCTGTATTGTTTGCTGCCCAAACTTGTGTGGTTCAATGCTGTGCTGTACTCAGGAGTTCACAGAGCTTACTCATGTGCCAGATTTGTTAAGAAACCTCAGGCTGTATCTTCAGACAGCCCGACTTCCATCAAGTTTCTGCCTCACCTGCGATGTGAAAATGAGCGCTGCAGGCCCTCCCTGCCTTCAGAAGGGGCACTGCAGGACCAAGCTGCCCCAGAATCACTGGGTGCCCTGCAAAGCAGTTATTCCATTTTACTTGTGTAACACATAGAGACTCTGCAGTGGCAGCCCAGTGCTGGAATGACACAGAAACACACCGGGCTGTGCTGTGTGTCCTCCTTGAAGCAAAGGGAACTGGCTGCCCTGGCTGTCTGTGTCTTTGCCAGGAGCACATGGGCTGCAGGACTCCTCTCCTGACACACAGCCACGAGCTGCCTGGCTGGGGCAGATTTGCAGCCTGGTGCATTTGAGGTCTCAGTGTTGATGTGAGACACAAAGTGTGAGCCCAGGGCGGTACCTGGGCAGGCCCTGCACAGCCAGGGCAGTGCTGGTGTACAAAGTGCCGCAGTGGTTAATTCCTTACAGCTTGTGCTCCCCAGCCCTCCTTATGGCAGACAGTTGGGCGCCCTGTACAGTTAAAGATCACAGGCCTTGATAACCTGGCCCTTTGATTTATGACAGCCCAGGCCTTACTGATCACCTAATGAGGGGAACCTGGAGTGTCAACCTGTTTATTAAATACCCAGAACCAGCTGTAGACCCAGCCAAGGAAGTAAGTTAATCATATTTCTCATTTATTTTGTGTATCCCTCTCACTCCCTGGCTCTCCCCATTCTCTCCTCCGTTCTGCCTGGCTCCCTCTTTTCATCTCAGAAGGGGAGGGATTTCGGACAGGTCATTTACGGAGACTGTCAGGGGGCCAAAATGTTTGTGATTTCCTACTGATTTCTTAGGTGTTTAGAAGTTAATAATATTCAGCACCTCATGATTCTTTCCTAGATGTCAAACAAAGACATGAAAGGCAAGGAACACAAGGAGAAAGGAGGGGGAAGGAGGGAAAGGGATGGAGCAGGAGAGGCAGTAGAACAACTTTCCTTTTCCCTACAGTTTTAAAGGAAGCTGCATCCACCAAAAATCCAGCTTAGGTACTAACCCCCCCAAAAAAGCACAGAAGAATCATGCAAACATCTCCTTATTGCTTTTAGTAAAAAAAAATTACTTTTCTTTTTAAGACTCTGGGCAATACAGACTAAGATCTAAAAGGCAAAGATTCATCCTGTGAAAGTACTTTAGATTTATGAGTTTTCTTCTCTATCCCTGTTTATGGCTTTCCTAATCCACTCAAGTTTTTGTTTTCTTTTTTTTTCT
>VYZS01053515.1:0-14296 GCA_013400695.1 Neodrepanis coruscans | reverse complement strand
GTGGTAAAACCACGACATTAGTTTAAATAAATATTCCAACCAAATTATGGGCACGCTGTGTGGTATTCACCTTACCTGCCTTTAGCTGTCTAACAAATTGTTTTCTAAGTCTAAGTTGCTGCCTTAAGAGTGTCACCATCACTAATGAAGTGTAGGCAACAACACAAGAGACAAGGGAAAATACTGGTCAGGCCTCTAGGTCAGCCTGACTAAGACAGTATTAATTAGTACCTGAAAACTTCTAGACTGTAAAAGTATTTGGTCAATACCTGGCAGAAGACATTGAAAAAGTATTATTTGATTGACCTATACAGATCATGAAATTTTTTAGATTAATCAGTTCTATATTTGATAAGTGCTTACTACCACAATTACAATTAAGTTAAAGAATCATCAATTAGATACTAAATTTGAATCTATTAACTGGCATTGGTGATCATAATTTAGACTTAAAACAAGTAGTTATTGTAAAGGAGTCTTTGCTTTGAAGTAAAGATGCTCTATATGAGACATGCAGTATAAGATAATTTGCTATAAAACTTGCAAAACTCAATGGTTTAAGCATATTTTAATACAAAGTTTTCCTTCACATTTAAAGAAATAATGGGTTTGCTTAGTTCTTTTCAATTTCTAAAGGAAATTGGAGGATGTAAGTTTTTTTTAACTTTTCTAAACAAAGTAAAATGATTCTGAAAACAACAAACGCTAAACTGTCATCCATTGGTTGCATATCGAATGAGTTTCTAAGGATGTCAGAAAGATGGCAGAGGATACGTAAATATGTTAAGTCTGCAGAAACATAATAAACTTAACATTCGTGCAGATAAAGTACAAAAAACATCTTATATAGACAAATGGGTCATCTGCAATATTTTGCCTGGAAGTTTTGCTTTTTAACGTGTATCTCTTTATAATTGCTTTTCTCCAGGGATGTAAAACGCAAATTCCTTCCCCACCCTTACAATAAATTTCAAATTCCCATACTCCTTTTTGAACCATTTATTTCTATGCTTTGCTTAATTTAATAAATAAATAAATAAATAAATAAATACAGTTGAAAGAAAAACAGGTGGGTTTTTTTTTTTTTCAAATATTGATGAAAACATCATGGGGAATAATTTTCACTTCTTATAGGAAAAAATAAAAGGTTTTCTGCTTTTATCATTTACAATAGAAAATTATAAATTCATTCTATTTTGAATTTTTTCTTATTTATTTTGCAGGGATGTTCAGCTGTTTAGAAAGTCTGAGCAAAAGTAGGTCTTTAAATTTCAAATGCAGGCAGAGTGAAGAAAATATGCTATTACCATTACAGAGGAGGAGGGAAAGGGGAAAAAGTCTGTAACCTTTTTATGAATAGCCGTAGAGCTGAAATGGATGAGAACTTCAAGATGAAATTTGGTATGGAAATAATTCTCATTTAAAAGAAGCACCTTTGCTTTCAGACAAAATTGGGTTTGACTTTACCAAGGTATGAGGTTTTGGATATTGAATACTGACTACAATAATTAGGTTTTTAAGCCTCTCTTTCACTTTCTGTCTTCCTTACCTCAGAAACTAAAATTTTCCTTCTATATGAACATTGAAAATATATATCTTTATAATGAACAGTGAAATATTGCTGCAGATCGGTTGTATGTCCTGTTTATTTCATAGATATTAAATTGTTGAAAATGGTTTTGATATTTCTGGTGGTTTTGCTGCTTATTTTGTTATAGCACTTATAATTTATGTTTTTTTCATTGTCTTCACTCTCATCAAGTGTCTTCACTCTCAACTGTCCTTCATCTGAAATGCCTCTTTAGTTCCCAAACTTGTCATTTCTGTATCATATATGTCTAATTTGCAGGTGTGTGAACATTCACAAAATTGAAACTTATACCAGTATTATATGGTCTTAACTGTAAGACCGCTTTTCACAAGAGGCTTTTATTTCTCTCAGATAATCTCAGATTGGATTTCAATTATCCTTCTAAATCAATGTAGCTATTGCAATAAACTCTAGCAGCCTTGGTTAACTCTCAGTCATTAAGAATAAAGGACTCCTATTAAGTGATTTCATAACTGATAACAGTTTTGCCATGTAAGAGAGACATAGGCTGGATTCAAATTTCAGTTTTAGACAGTTGAAAAAGTGACCTTTCCTGTTAATTCTTTATTCTATCATGTGATGGTTCAGCATATGTTTTTAAAACTTTTCTTCTTGTCAAATTGGATTAAATAAAGGGTCTTTTTCCCTCCTCCCCTCCCCTCCCTTTCCCTTTTACCCCTTTCCACCCCACCCCCACCCCCCCTTTTTTCCTTTTTGGGTCTCATTTTTCTTTTCTCTTCAGAGGGCCAGGGAGTGGGAGGAGCAGGGTGATTTTGCAGCCCTTGGTGTGGCAGAGAAGGGGGAGGCCGACCCCCCACACACGATAAGCTCAAGTGTGGGCTCGGGTTGGGCTCCAGCTGCAACCACTGTGTCTGGACTGCAGCTGCTGTCCCGGTGCACACAACAGTGAGGGATGCTTTTGCGGCTGCTCAGCGCGGGTGCAGCATATCAGGAGTGGACGCACCCTAGAATGGCAGCACTGATGCTGGGGCCAGGCAGCCCTGGGGTTGCAGGCCTGCCAGCAGCACCCTGTGGGGGGTCTGCGGCCGGACCAGGCTGGTCACCGATGGATGTGGCTGGCATCGATGGCAGGAGCAGCGTGGGGATGCTGCAGCCCAGCAGTGCCACGTGCTGTGGCCCATAGCTGCGGGCGGCCCACCACCCTGGACTGCCGCATGGCTCCCCTCCTCCACCCTGCCCATGGCAGCTGCCGCAGGTGTCCAGCGTGGGCCTGGTCTGGGTCCTGGAGGTGGCGCACAGACCCGGGCCATGGCACCTCTGCGCCAGGGGAGCAGGTGGCTGCACAGAGGTGTCCAGCCCCACGGTGGCAGCACCATGGTTCCTGGGAATATGAATGGCATGGAGCTGGGCAACAGCACAGCAGGGGGCACACACACACACCCCACGCCATGTTGCTGACACAGGAGATTTTTCATGGCAGGAGCAAGGCAGAACCAGGGCAGAGCCAGGGCAGGGCAGCTTGGTTGATAACCAGTGATAGGATGAAATGACACACTGCCACGCATCTTGGGTGTGTTGAGGGGCAGTGCATGGGTGTGAGTGGTGGAGGGATTGTGGAAAGCCTACAGCTCCCTATATAAACAACTGCCGCAGCGCACAGCTTTCTGTTTTGATGGTTGGCCGGTGAGACAACAACGCTGCTGGCCATTTGGACTGCCGTGCCTGCCATTTTGTTTCAACCGTGTGGTCACCGGCTCCTTCAGCTGCCACTGCCACCACTGTCCCTGGCCTGCCATCTTCTCGCCGTGATCCGGATTGGTTCTCCGGTAAGACTGGAACCTCCCAGCTCTTCCCATGGCAGCTGTGTTCCCCACAGTGCTCTGCAGGAACCAGAACAGAGTGGCTGCAGCTTTCACCATCTCCCTGGAGCCGCCAGCGCCTCCTGCTGTTTCCACCAATATCATATAATATTTTAATAATAAAATTCTTATTTCTTTATTCGTCCTGTATCTATTTTTTTTTTTTAAAAATTACATTTTTCCTTAACCTGGTACATATCAGGACTTCTTTATCTGAA
The DNA here is from genome assembly GCA_013400695.1 of Neodrepanis coruscans. Classification (NCBI taxonomy): domain Eukaryota; kingdom Metazoa; phylum Chordata; class Aves; order Passeriformes; family Philepittidae; genus Neodrepanis; species Neodrepanis coruscans. The sequence goes on along the minus strand of VYZS01053515.1, from coordinate 10,667 downwards.
TAAGGTAGGAGAAGATAGCATTTACTTTAAGGTTCCTTTGCATGTAAACTTTGTACTAAATGTGTGAACATCATTTCAAATTAAGGACATAAGATTACCTCGTATTGACTGGATCTGTTGTTTTCCTCCTAAACAGATTTACCACTTCTCAAGTTCTTTTACCTTCATTGATTACTTCAGTTGAAGATTTCTATCATAGCTTTTTGGGAATGCAATATTGTAGCTGCTGCAGCCACTAAATTGTTCATGTTTTACACATTTCACAGAGTCTTTGTTCCTTCTCTTGTCATGCACATCTACCTTTGAATAAACATATATTTTAATTGTTTTAATTAGCTTAGCATAGTATGCATAAAGATTCAACTGAAGGCTTTCAAATAGATAGAAACTAAATTAGATGGGCCATATCACAGTGCAGAAGTTAGAAAGTCTGTCATTACATATTTTTAATTAAAGTAATTTATAAAGTCAAATGAACACTTACTGGGGTTTTTTAAATCTTTAAAATCTTAAATAAAGGTAGATATCTTGATTTTTTTTTTTCCCGAAGGATCAATGCCAATGTGGTCTGAGGCTGAACTTCAAGAGTTTTCCAAATAAGGAGATGACATTAGATCATTTAAATTTTCTCAGTTTCTCTTTTATGTTGCTTGTTCAATGTGTGTTAATTCAACTGCAAGACAGGATAGCTAATGACTGGTTAGAGAGCTTTTCTCTAAAAGGCAGATGTACAGATAATGAAGAATAAATAGTAGTTTGATATCCCTCCTGTCATTGATTTATAATAGTAGAATAAAGGTTTGGTTTCCTCAATTCAATATATGACACTGAGGCAGAGAAAACCAGTTCCACACCTGCTCCTTTTCTCATTACACTCATCATAATAAACAGGTCATGCTTCTCTAGGAAGCACAGGCCCATATAAGCTCACAAGGATTTCAAGTAGCAGCACATGAAAGCAGCCAATATTTGTCTACCTTCTGAAGCATCAAGGTTTGAAACATAAGTTTTGGTAGTAGCATGGATTATTTTTTTTAACTAAACTTATTCAACATAAGAGTCTGATGAATATTCTCTTGGTAAAAAGGAGAATTGCCATTGGAGCTGCCCTCTCTACTTCTCTGTTAACATGTGTTTTTTACTGTTCTTTTTAACTGTGACAATCTGTTAACAACCAGATCTTCTAAAACCTGTAAGTGCTTAATTTACTTTTTTTTTACAAAGGATCTGATTTTTGTTTCTTTTTCCTTACTCTTACACTGCACTGTGTGCTATCACTCCAGAACCTAGTCCTCATGGTAAAATTACAGACATAACTGACACAAAAATTAATATTTAGTTTTTTAAAATTCCCTAAATAGCTTCCATTCTGACTTAAATAAGTGTAGTTTAATGATTTAAGGAAGTTGGTGAAAAAACTTCTTTAAGACTATCATAGCTAGAAATAAACAAATTCACTCTATTAAAATTAATAGATATATTTTGGCTTGAAAAAATAAGCTTGTTTAAGTTTTAATGTTCTTAAGAACTCTCAATAGTCATTATTTTCACAGTATGTCCTATTTAAATAGCACATCTTTCATAATCATCAAAGATCTGAAGCTGACTTTCTCACAGAATTCTGAAAGAACTCTATGTAATTATTTTTATATTTTCCTCTTTGCTAAGAATGTACTTGGTAAAGCACAGAGAGAAGGATGTGAAAATAATAGACTGATAGCTGAGTACAGGAAAAATATATTTTGGATAAAGGCTTATGTAGATTTTTTAAATTTTTCCTGCTAGCCTCTAATACTAAAATGTTACTTGTCTGTCTCAGTGCACTACCAACAAGTATGCTTAAAATAGCCGTGTCTCCATCTAGCTTTCTGTTCTACTTGAGCCTAAACAACATATAAAGGGTTCTAGTCACTCATACCCTCTAGTCACTCATTTTAGTAGAAGTGAAGTAAATAAAAGGTGTTGCCACTACATGTATAGACAAGGACAGTTTTGGGTTTTTTCCATTTCTATCTGTAACATCTGAGGAATAGTAAAATACTGTTTCCCATTAAAAACTTTTTCTCAGTTCCTTCTATTCTGTAAGAAAAGTCACCTTCAAGAAAGTTTACCAGCCATCTGTGTGGGAAATACACTTTCAACTTCTGATGAAGATGAATTTCCTGTTATATTAAAAGATTTATTAATATAAAAATATTTTAAAAAAAAGAAGAAGTATAATCAAAATCTCATCCTTTTTATGCAATTATCCTAGACAGTGACATTTTCTTTCTAAATGTCAGTGCAAACATTTTATATGAAGTGGAGCAGCTGAGTCTGGTTGAATTCACAAAAGTCTCTTCCATGTATATAAATATTTGGTTTTGGATATAAGCACCAAAGATGCTATCCAGGACAAGCAAAACTTTTGAATCTCTTGTGGGCAACAGATTATTGATGGGTCTTTGGTCTCCCACAAAAAGTTGTGAAGTTTGCCTCTTGTTGTGAATAAAATTATTTTGTTTATTTCTCTGAGTCCTCTACTGCCTCATGCAATTATATCGACTGGGTTTTCCATAAAATCTTCTGTAATAAGGAATGAAAAGTGGGGCAGGATTTTCTGAAGAAACATAAAAAAAGGAGGCATAGAGAGAAGTAAAATTATTATGTCTCAAAGAGGGAAAAACCTTAAAGGATAAGAGAGAGCTATCCTTTGAAGTATAAAGTTGTAGCATGATCAAAAGCTTACTGTAGGTAATGGAAAGATTTCTATTGACTTCATTGGCCTTTGAATTCAGCATGGTCTGGAGGAAAAACAACAAACTTTAATCTCTTTTCCCATCATCTCCTTAGTTGTGTTGTTTTCAGAGTGAGTCACACTAAAAAAACAAGATAGAGAGTCAGGAATGGGGTTAGAAATCATTGTGTTTGTTGAAAAAAATGGGAAAAAGTAATGATTTTATTTTTTAAAAGTGTAACTTTTTGTAAAGGAATGTAATGAAAAATATTCTGGGTACTTTCAGATATGTAGATATGAATAATTTATTATAGTTTTTCTGCAAAAAAAAATTAGAATAATTTTTGCATAACTTTTCTGTAACAGTCTACAAAAATTTTTATAACATAGCTTTTTGAAAACATAAAACACTTTTTCCTTTTAATATGTATTGGCTCTTCTTTCTAAGGCATTTCTAGTAAGGTATTTCTCATACCATTTTATAAATTCATTTAGGAAAACTTCTGAATGAGGCCTTTTAAAGATAACTTACAGCCATAATGCAATTGTGCTCTTTCCAAATCTGTAGAATGTCATTATCTTCTAAAGTTTTAAGAATTTTTTTTTCAAATAACATTTTTATAGAAATAATAAAGGGCTGTAAGACAGCAGAGTAACTTGGTACCACCATACAGCCAGTAGATAACTTTGGTCATATTATTTCAGACACAAATGAGAACTAGTGGCTATGCATTTACATCACTTCTACTCATACAGTCCTAAATACATTTGACTTTTGCAGTACTCAAATAATGCCTACAACTGAGCTTCTGAAACAGCAATATCTCAAGGACAAACATTCATTTTTTAAGAACTGATATTTTAGTAATGTTCTTCCTTCCCTTTCCACAAAGCTTTATTTTATTTGGTTTTGTTTAATTTTTTGCTTTCAGCAGACTTGATAAATGCGAAAGCTCTCTACCAGTTCATTATCACAAAACAACCAATGGTGCGAGTGTTTCAGAATTACTGAACTTAATCCCACCTATGTACCTCAGCGTAGAAACCAGCACAGCAAAATGATTATTTCGTATGCACATTAAGGATGAGGGAAGGACAGATTATAGTTCCCCACAGTGGTACCTCCCCTTTCAGTATACGTGTTCCAGAACCCATAGATGCAGCAGAACACTTGTGTAATCCTTCTCTTCAGCATTAAAATCACAAAAATATTTGAACGAGGACCTAAACTCATCCAGTTTTTAAAGTCAGTAATTATTACCAGTACCAATATCTAAGCAAGAATAACCTAGAGATAATTCTTGTTGTAATTTTCCATTTTAGATACTAGCATCTCATATGCCCCTAGAATAACTTTGTTTTATGAAAAGGGATATTTGTGTATCTGCATAACTACTGAAGATGTCCACAGTTCCCATGTGTGACTTGTTCTGAGTTTTCCTTTCATGGAAATCATGATATTGTATAGTCAACGTTTTTTAGTGTACAAAACACAGCAAGCTTTATCCTTAATCTTCTAGAAAAGATTACACAGGTGTGAAAAAAACAGCTGACATGAAACAAATTATTAAACTTCTAAGTTATAAAAAATGTACAATCATTCTATTTGGGTTGATTCCAGAAAATATTTATCTGTTGTTAAGGTTTAGTAGTATTTATTCCAAGAACATGTAGCTCTGCTAAGTTACTCTTTTACTCTAGCCATATCTGAATGATGGACTGCGGCTAATATTTCCTAGCTACAAGGGATTTTATGGCTTTATAAACATATATATGTATATATATACAAGTAATTTCTCATTTTCAGTGAGATAATAAAAATTCATTTTGAATTTTTGCTAGTATTGACAAAAAAATTCATTAATATACCAGAATCCCTGATCTCAAGAGTAAGACTGCAGCTGGACTTCTTTTCTGTTTTATTTGGATTGACTTGTATTTAATCCATACTCTGTCTCTCTTAAAAATGCCTTCAGTGGCATTACACATTGCAAGAAGGATACATATGAAATTTTTCAGTCTGTAATTTTACAAAGATTCAAGTTTGCAAATGGTTGCTGTTTTATACACTATTTTTTCATAACTAAATGCAATAGTTTAGGTAGCTCCCCCTCTCCCCGCTTTCATCTTGTATCCTGTGGATCATAAATATCTAATCAAGTTACTCTTAGTTGTTTAGTTCCTTCTGTTGTCTTCAGTACTTCATTAACTCATTGATTATTTAAAGAAGATATTATATGTAGCTGGTTGAAGCTTGTCTTTGTGTTTCTCAAGACATTTTGTAAAAAAATGCATGTATGTACTGAGAGAGTAAACTGTTGGACGGAACTAAAATCCTAGCCCTGAACTTGGTATGCACAAGATAATTCAAACTAAAGAAAAATGTTTTAACTATCTCAATCCTGAGAAAAAAAGGTTGGTTCAGAGTTTGTATTTATTTTAAAGCAGGGAACACTAGGGAAAGTAAAATAAAAATGCATTTCAAGAATCACTTGGGGCTTCTGAAGCATGAAGCATCAAACACGGCAGCTGTCAGTCCATGTCAGGTTCAGGCAAATGAGCTGCAGTCAGCAGCCGAGCAAGACTCAATCAGAAAACCAAAAGCCTGCCTGTTAGCCTGACTGGTGGTTTATTCTTTGTATATAAAATCCATCACTCGATTTGCTGGTGGTTTTTATTTTTTTGTGTGCCACTTGATGGCAGTTGCACTTCTAATGGTCTCACTCTTATTCCTTTCTTTTTCTTTCTTTTTCTTCTTTCTTTCTTTCTTTCTTTCTTTCTTTCTTTCTTTCTTTCTTTCTTTCTTTCTTTCTTTCTTTCTTTCTTTCTTTCTTTCTTTCTTTCTTTCTTTCTTTCTTTCTTTCTTTCTTTCTTTCTTTCTTTCTTTCTTTCTTTCTTTCTTTTTCTTTCTTTCTTTCTCTCTCTTTCTTCCTTTCTCTCTTCCTTTCTTTCTTCCTTTCTCCTGCCCTTCCCTGCCCTTGCCCTTGCCCTTTCTCTTTTATCTTATCCTTTCAGACTTCATCTATACATTCTAACTCCTGCTTCTGCCTTTTTATGGTTATGATAGTCCTTCTTCCTCATTTTCCTGGCTAATACATTCCTATTCCTTGTTCCAGAAATGTGGACAGTTACTCCAACAATTTTGTCTTGTCCTTCAGTTCAGTAAGCTCTTGTTTTGTTTTGTTCAACTGACCAAATAATTTGATAATTCCTTGGTATACTTGCTCTACTTTATCACTGAGCCTTTTTTCCCTTGTTTTTGGGTTTGGCTTCTTTGTTTTGTTTGTTTTGTTGTTTATTTGGAGGTCTTCCTTCTTTGTTTATTATGCTATTGATGTTGTTGGATGTTTTTGGTGGGTTTTTTTCCCCCTTTAGCATTTTATATATTTTTATATTGGAGTTATTTGAAGATTTTCCTTTTGATGGTCTGAATTATTAATGATTTCACATCTGAAGTTTTCCTGGTGCCTGTATTTTTTATTTTCCTTTCTTTGACAGATTTTCTCACATAAATATGACAGATTTTCTCTTTCTTGCCATAGTAGATGTGGGCCTTGGCTCCTTAAAGCACAGGTGACCAAATGTTCATCAAAGTAAAGATAAAATAAACTGTCTCAGCAAGACTCAAGTATCTTGAATTTGCAGGGCAGTTTTCATGCTCATAGTAAGTTTTTTCCTACTTATTCTTGAGCCTTAAAATTTGCTTAAAACATTTTTCATTTTTCATATTTGTTTCAAGATAAAAAGTTGCACACCAGCATACATAATATCATCTTCGTTATGCATAAACTGCTTAGGTTTATTGGACTATATAAGGCTTTCTGTGGCCTTAAGCTAAAATAAGTTGGGCAACGATGACTTGACTACTAGACCATTGTTAGGTAAAACTTTTCCAGACCAGCATAAGCCCACTTAAATTCTGCCCTGTGCAGTAGAACATGAACTTCTCTAAATCAGACAGAATGTGATTACACGATAATTAATCATACCCAGGCAAAGACCAAGTAACCATCTTGATATTTAGCCTTCAGTATATACATATAAGGTCACTGTATAATACATATTTTATCATAGAATTCTGAATTCCAGTCAGATATTTAAATAACCTTAATATGACTAAATATTTAATAGTAATTCCAGAGTGATCACAATAGGCAAGGACAAAGCTAATAGCACTAATGGAATTAAACATCTTGTGGACCATTTAAAATCCAAAATGATAGTCTCAAATTAAGTATTGCTCTTCATAGGTTATCTCTGGGTGTTGTTTGGTTTTTTGGTTTGGTTTGTTTGTTTGTTTTTTTAAGGTTACGGATTTCATAGCTTAGAAAAAATATATTTTTTATGTATATCAACTTCTAGAGTGGAATGGTGAAATGAATGGTATTCATTCCCGCATAAAAATAGCTGTTATTAGAATAAATGCAGAGATATTCCACTGATTACAATACATAATAACTACAATATTTTGTAGTTAAAAAATGTGTTTTCAACATCTTTCTTATTTATCTCATATATATTATATGATTATATGATATTCATGTTAAACACACGTCGAATAAAGAGCAAAGAAATATGTTTTCACTTATATGATGAGGATCAGCTGAGGACTTTGGGCTTGTCTAACTAAGAGAGAAACAAGCTTAGGGGTGACCTCCTTGCTCTCTGCAGCTTCCTGAGGAAGGGCAGTGGAAAGAGAGGTGCTGAATTATCTTCCTTTGGATCAAGTTACAGGACATATGGGAATGGCTTAAAGTTGCACCTGGGGAGGTTTATATTGAATGCTAAGAAGCAATTCTTTACCAAGAGAAAGGTCAGACCCCGGAACAGGCTTCCCAGCAAGCTAATCAATGTCCCAAGCCTGTCAGTATTTAAGAAGCATGTAGAAAACACCCTTAGCAACATGCTTTAGCTTTCAGTCATCACCGAATTATCAGGCGTCTNGACCAAATAATTTGATAATTCCTTGGTATACTTGCTCTACTTTATCACTGAGCCTTTTTTCCCTTGTTTTTGGGTTTGGCTTCTTTGTTTTGTTTGTTTTGTTGTTTATTTGGAGGTCTTCCTTCTTTGTTTATTATGCTATTGATGTTGTTGGATGTTTTTGGTGGGTTTTTTTCCCCCTTTAGCATTTTATATATTTTTATATTGGAGTTATTTGAAGATTTTCCTTTTGATGGTCTGAATTATTAATGATTTCACATCTGAAGTTTTCCTGGTGCCTGTATTTTTTATTTTCCTTTCTTTGACAGATTTTCTCACATAAATATGACAGATTTTCTCTTTCTTGCCATAGTAGATGTGGGCCTTGGCTCCTTAAAGCACAGGTGACCAAATGTTCATCAAAGTAAAGATAAAATAAACTGTCTCAGCAAGACTCAAGTATCTTGAATTTGCAGGGCAGTTTTCATGCTCATAGTAAGTTTTTTCCTACTTATTCTTGAGCCTTAAAATTTGCTTAAAACATTTTTCATTTTTCATATTTGTTTCAAGATAAAAAGTTGCACACCAGCATACATAATATCATCTTCGTTATGCATAAACTGCTTAGGTTTATTGGACTATATAAGGCTTTCTGTGGCCTTAAGCTAAAATAAGTTGGGCAACGATGACTTGACTACTAGACCATTGTTAGGTAAAACTTTTCCAGACCAGCATAAGCCCACTTAAATTCTGCCCTGTGCAGTAGAACATGAACTTCTCTAAATCAGACAGAATGTGATTACACGATAATTAATCATACCCAGGCAAAGACCAAGTAACCATCTTGATATTTAGCCTTCAGTATATACATATAAGGTCACTGTATAATACATATTTTATCATAGAATTCTGAATTCCAGTCAGATATTTAAATAACCTTAATATGACTAAATATTTAATAGTAATTCCAGAGTGATCACAATAGGCAAGGACAAAGCTAATAGCACTAATGGAATTAAACATCTTGTGGACCATTTAAAATCCAAAATGATAGTCTCAAATTAAGTATTGCTCTTCATAGGTTATCTCTGGGTGTTGTTTGGTTTTTTGGTTTGGTTTGTTTGTTTGTTTTTTTAAGGTTACGGATTTCATAGCTTAGAAAAAATATATTTTTTATGTATATCAACTTCTAGAGTGGAATGGTGAAATGAATGGTATTCATTCCCGCATAAAAATAGCTGTTATTAGAATAAATGCAGAGATATTCCACTGATTACAATACATAATAACTACAATATTTTGTAGTTAAAAAATGTGTTTTCAACATCTTTCTTATTTATCTCATATATATTATATGATTATATGATATTCATGTTAAACACACGTCGAATAAAGAGCAAAGAAATATGTTTTCACTTATATGATGAGGATCAGCTGAGGACTTTGGGCTTGTCTAACTAAGAGAGAAACAAGCTTAGGGGTGACCTCCTTGCTCTCTGCAGCTTCCTGAGGAAGGGCAGTGGAAAGAGAGGTGCTGAATTATCTTCCTTTGGATCAAGTTACAGGACATATGGGAATGGCTTAAAGTTGCACCTGGGGAGGTTTATATTGAATGCTAAGAAGCAATTCTTTACCAAGAGAAAGGTCAGACCCCGGAACAGGCTTCCCAGCAAGCTAATCAATGTCCCAAGCCTGTCAGTATTTAAGAAGCATGTAGAAAACACCCTTAGCAACATGCTTTAGCTTTCAGTCATCCCCGAATTATCAGGCATCTGTAGGTTCCTTCCAACTGAAATACCCTAAGTGTAATTCTATTCTGTTATATTCTAATTTTCTCTGTCTAAAGACAGAATCTATTCAATCCATATTAATAATAATTTCATATTTTTAATTCCTTTCATACTTTTGTATTTCATTTCCCAAAAGGAAGAAATTAATTCTTTTTTAAATTCTAAGAAATCCCCCACATTGTAATTTCCCTGTTTATTTCCCCCGTGTTTATTTCCCTGACATTGAATTAATGTTGCATATGCCTGAATAAGAAAGTAGAATGTTCAAAATAGACAGAAATTCCTATTTAATCTTCAGTCAGAATCCTTGATGTATTTCTATGCTTTTACAGTATTATAATCTACTTGATCTGAATGGAGAATTACATGAGTAAATTATTTGTTAGGCTATTTCTAGTATTTATTTATTTGACTTATTGTATCTTATTCTTTATCTTAAAAAGCAGTTCTATCTTGTGAGAGCATCATGCCTAAAATATTCCTACCCTCCGCATACTTCTTCACCAAGATCTTGCATGGATCTTACACAGATAATTTTTTACATGAAAAAGAAAACATCAAGTACGCTTCTTCCTAATTATTTTCTTGTTCCTATTGGTTTCATTGCTTTTATTTCAGTGGACTTCTGCTCTCTTATCCAAAGTGTCTGGTACAAATGAAGAAAAGAAATGTTATAATTCTAGTATACTTGAAAAAATATGCCAATTTAACTAAATATAATTGCTTCAGTAATAAATTTTTCGGGAAGACTTAAACAGGAACTGACATTCTCACTCTAAGTACTTCAGAAGAAGAAGAAGAAGATAGATTCAACTACAGCAAAGAATAAAAAAAGATAAAGTAGTTTCTATGATCATCTTTTGAAAAGACCACCTTAAAATGCTCTAATATTTTCCAATACATTTCAGTTTGTTTCTTTCAAAAATACTGCTTAGTTCATTACTTGACCATTTTTTGAGTGTTTTTTCTCCCACTAAAGGACATTTTACAGAAGATTTTATTTCGTTCTGTAAAGCTGCAATCTCCTGTATTCAGTTTTTATGGTCCCATTTTTTAGATAACATAATCTGGTGAAAGATTAATTCCTATTATTGCATTGTACTAACACTATTTAGTTTCAGAAATGATGTATTTGTATGTATTTAGTAGGATAGCCATTCTGCAATACATCTATGGCAGAGATGTGCTACGGAAAACCTAAGTCCTGCAAAAGCAGCATTGGCAGTGTGCTGGTTACC